>CAUZXS010003265.1:32500-192500 GCA_963585895.1 Sepioteuthis lessoniana | reverse complement strand
ATCGGTATATTCTAAGTCCTGCTGATGACAGGGCAAACAAACACATACAATTCATGTATTTTGAGTAGCGCCCTCCTCTACACTTTGGTATAGTGGCTTTTGAAAAGGGAGTCTTTGGGTCACTCTTGACAACAGTCTCCAACTTGACTTTAGTGTTATTTCATCAAATAGCAAGCCTCTGAACTAGTTCACCTATCTTGGTAGTAATATCTCATTTACTGAAAGCAGTGTCAACCTACATGTGGGAAAAGGATGGACTGGTATTGACTGGTTATCAAGCATTTAGGAAGCACAGGAAATTTGGTGGCATTAACTTAAGAGGTCTTCGAGCTACATAAGCATAGACAAAAAAACATTCAGTGAATTGTAAGTTACCTCCGTGAGTGTGTGTGCATGTATAAATGTTCTTGACAAAGAAAGTACCAAGATACAAAATTCCATTTTATATAAAGGCAATGACAGCAGTATTTTGGCATAAATTCCTTTTTTTTTTCTTCTCTGAATTTCCATGTCTGTCTGTCTGAGGTTTTTTTATTTTATTTCATTCTTCTTGCTTCCCCTCTCCTCTCTCTCTCTCTCTCTCTCTCTCTCTGGTGTTAAGGCTGGAGGCCGGTTCAATCCCTGGTGACAAGGAGGAGTTAACTGGCAGGTAGGCAAGAATTTAGAAGAAAGAAAAAAACAGCCTCTACCCTCCCACTCAGTTGTCATTCTTTCATCAGTTTTTAGCTTTATGAACCAAAGGTATATCTCAGTGGGACCTATGTTATCTTTGAAACCAACCTTCATGGCACCATAAGCGCATCGGCTTTCTCAGAAAATGTCTGTCAAATGCCAACTCTCCTCCTTTTTTTTTTCTTTTTTTTTTTTAACTGTGAGTAGGTTAATTATTGGTGATATAGAAAACTGTCAATTTAATAGATTCCAGCATAACGGATTTTAGATTTTAATCAGTTTGTTCTGTGCTGCTGTTATGTGTTACTTGGAGAAGAGATCTAATTAGCATAATGCAGCCTAATTGGCTGGGGCTGCAGAATACACTAACTGCATCTCTGTTGAGGAGTAAGACCCACTTCAACAAGTGTCCTGGATATGACATTAAACAATCTGATGGTGAGGCTCCATTAATACTGGAGCTTTGGGGAATGCAGAGTACCCTTTATTGCTATCTCTCAGAGGTTCACTCTGGCCTAGAGTGGTTGCACCTGAAAGGATCCAATCTATGGATCAAATAGAACTGTTTGACATTTAAATGGAGTGCTAACAAATGACTTATGCTAAATTGAATTGTAAAAAATTGAAGTTTGATCATTTAACTGTGTATAAACAAATGTCTGTTGTTTAATTGAATTGTTAGTGATACTTAGCAATACTTGAAACTATTCAACTTTGTTGACTTATGTTTAAAAATCACACATATCTAATATATATGTAGTAACCAGATTTGGCATTAAATAACCTACAATGATTGATATGCCATTAAACTAAACCAAACCAAGTATAATGGTTATTGCCATAGGAAATGGAGCTGGTAACCTAAGTTCAATTCCTGGATGAGACTGTTTACATTTCCCTTTGTGCTAATGCCCTTGAGATTGGCATGAATCCATCTGTTCTGCCCCCAGCTTTGGGTAAATAGTATGGCAAACTGGGTTCTTTAGCCTTAGCTGGGCAACTGTCTAGCGAAGGAAAACTCTGAATTCAAACTAACTTTACTCTTGTTAAAGATTGCAATCGAGGGGTTGGGTAAATACGTACTTGGAGAGGAGATGGGTACTGTCAAGTCACCTCTCTTGACCTGAGAGAAGTTATGACACCTCTATGTCCATAATAGTTGATCATTAGAAGATGATTGGTTAGTTGTTATGAATGTAAAGGTCACACAGTAAACAAATTCATTCAGTGACATCTCACTGTCAACTCAGCAACCCCATGGGAGACTGTCTGGTTCTATCTTATTGGTGGCCAAGTTATATCAAGACCACACAGCTGGTTCTTAATCATTATAATGAACATGTTCGGATATATTCCAGGAAATTCTCATTCTACCAGAAATATATATCTAAACACTTTCAAATTATTTAATTACTGTATTTCCTGACATGAGATACATCCCACCTCTCTTTTTTAAACCTGAAATAATTTTGGAAAATTTATCATCCAATTTTTTTTCTTTTTTTCTAGATTACTTTAATGTATGTTTTATTTATTTTTTTGCTAAAATTTTTCCACAGTTGGTGTCTATCTTTGAGGTTGGCCTGTCCTCAGTCGAGAAATATGGTAACATTCATATAATAGATTTAGTCTGCCTATAAGAAAGGAACATATTTGCTAAAGAATGATATGCATTTGTGTATAATACCTTAGTTTTGAGATAGAAATTTAGAATTAAAAATAAGTAAAGTTATCAACCATCGTTGAGGGTGACTAGAAGGCTCTCTTTTCAATAGCTACTACATTGAGGTGTAGGGGAGGGCGCTACTCCTTTCCCTGGATTACTCTGCTTTACCCTTGACATGTACTTTATATTGCTGAGTGTTAAGCGAGGAGGTATCAAGTACCGTTTTTAAAATCTTTGGTATGACGCGACCTGGGATTGAACCCAGGTCTCCCGGACCATTGGCGAACACTCTACCCACCAGTTAAAAAAGATATGTGAATCTAAGCAAATAATGGATTGCTTTTTCAAAAATTTGAACTTTTATGCCATATGAATTATTTTTATCATGAATAAACTAAATTTACCAGAGTAAATTTTGCATGTCGAGATTGATTTTGTTTCTTGTACTATTCAAGACAAAACTTACAATGTCACCAATTAAAGTGGCAAAATTCAAAGATTTGGCAGGGAAGTGAGGCTTTAAAACGCCCTTCATCATCATCTTGTGCCATCAGCATGGATATCCCTGACCCTTTCTCGCCACCTGTCCCTGTCGTTCATCACTTCTGGTAGGTCCTCAGGGCTACACCCCGTATCCTCACAGAGCTGCTGTATGTAGGTTCGAGCTGGTCGCTCTGCTTTTGCTCGGCCATGTGAAGAGGTCCATAGGAGTACATCTCTTCTGAGTTCGTCCCTACTTCTCCAGCAGTGTCCTGCGTGTCTGGTTCTTTATGGTAATTATAGATTTTTTGGTTTCAGAATTTTGGAGAAGAAAAATAAAGTAAAGATTTTCTTTTTTCACTAATTAGGGTATTGATTTTATACAAAAAAAAAAGAAGTAATTTTTGCATTTAACACTAGGGCTTTTATAAGAGAAAAAAGGGTGTTATACATTGACATATCTTGTATGTACACACTTTTTGGTATCTTTGTGTGATTTAGAAAAAAATTAATTCTTGGATGTCAATGAAAGACTTAGTAAATAATGGAACTCAGTGACTTGATGTGTGCACATGTGCACATTTTTGCAGATGGTACCAATTCAAAAATCAAATGAATTCTTTTTATTTTTCTACTTGTGAAGAATTTTACTCTCAAATATAAGTAGAAAAAGAAGTTTTGTACTAATCTTTCTGCTATCAATGAGAGCTTATTACCAAGTTTCAGTTTGAAATGTCAAGCTGACATATATGTGTATACTCCCTAAGTTTGATGTTATGGGACCTGTTGGGTGTAAAATTAAATATTTTGTATGAGAACCATTTCCGCACCATATGTAAAAATAAAGAAAAAAAACCACGATGTCATACGTCATGGCATTGTTTCTAATTGGCTGTGATAGTCTAATTACTATTCCTAAAATATGGAATTTATTTCTTGTTGTCAAGAAGTAGGCAAAGGTAAAGTTGTGTATATATAAAAAAAAGGTCCATCTTCTATTAAGTATTGGACAAAAAAAAACATGATGAAACAATGAAAACATTATTTATTATTGCCTCAAATTTTAATGAAACATCAATGTGTCATTGTCTTGCTAAAGAATAAAATTACCATCGTAGAAAATAATCACTTCCTATGTGTGTCTAATGCATAGGAAGTGGTTATTTTCCTTGATGGTAATTTTGTTATTCAACGAAACAATGGTACAAAGCACACTGCTAAAATTATAAAGAAATATTTTGAGAATAAGGGAATGTCACAAAACTGCATCTGGTGGTGAGTCTCCAGTTCTGGAGATCTAGGGAGTGTGGAGTACCTCTCCATTGCCATTACTCCCATGTCCCCTCTGACCAAGCCTGGTAGTACTTGTTAGGATCCCATCTGTGGGCCAAATAAATCCTATTTGCAAATTATTTGTATTAAGAATACTTTATATCAAATAACTGTATGCAAATTATTTGTATTAGATAGGAATACTTGAAACCATATAACTGTGTCCAAATTATCTATATTAAATAGGAATACTTGCTATATAACTTTGCAAATTATTTGTATTAGATAGGAATATTTGATATCATATAACTGTGTGCAAATTATTTGTATTAGATAAGAATACTTGATATCATATAACTGTATGCAAATTATTTGTATTAGATAGGAATATTTAATATCATATAATTGTGCAAATTATTTGTATTAGATAGGAATACTGGATATCATATAACTGTGTGCAAATTATTTGTATTAGATAGGAATACTTGAAACCATATAACGGTGTCCAAATTATCTATATTAGATAGGAATGCTTTATATCATATAACTGTGTGCAAAAAAAGACTTTAAAAAATTCCACTGGAAATATAAATATAAATGTTACACTATGGGACCAAATGAACTTAAGTGTTGTATTGCTGGTCATGTCAAAAAGTCGTAACGCATGCAATGTAAAAATGGCTGTTTTTTTTTTTTTTTTTTTTTTTTTTTTTTTTTTTTTTCATGATACAAAAGTTTGCCACTAACATTTTTTTCATAGCAGCCATGAAATGAGTATTAGAATAAAGGATACACATCAACTCACTTTGAGAGACAGAAACTTTAACCTGTGGCAGATGAGACAACAACCTGACAAAGACATTTCTTCTTGACCCTGACTAAGCCTCACCTTAGTGGGGCTATTTAACTTCGATTGTCTCCAACTACCTCTGTCTCCAACTCAAATTTGAATTGACCACTGACTGTGTCTTAGAAATCTTATCTCTTTTTCTAGTTATTCTCTTAACTAATCTGATAATAACACGTCATCACTATAACTTTCTAGTGCCATGACATTCTAAATATCAGCTGACATGTATTCAAGTGCTTCTTCCAATACGTCGCCCACAGCTGATTTTGAAACAAACTTTTATTATAACGGGCTGACACTTAGATATGCAAAATAAGGTTTGCTCTCTTTGACCTTTCCAACTTAAACTTGCAATTACAAATTCAGTTTTTAACTAGCACACAATTTATCCTTAAAATAAAATAATCATATCACAAATGTACACTCTCATGGTGTAATGGTTAGCAAGCTAGACTAGCTAACCTACTCAAGTGAGAGCCTCATTGGGTGCCCCATTCATTTGGCCTTGTACCACACCGAAGAAAAAAGCTTTGTAAATTACTACAAATTTACAATGCCTGCAATTCTCTAACCTCTTGGGGTAAGATAATTTGAAATGGATTGACATGCATTTAAAATTATCAACTTAATTTGTATAATGATTCTTTCCAAACAATAATAAGTCAGTTGTTCTTATGTCTGGTTTATCTTTTGACATCTTTCTTTTGACTGTTACTTGATTTTCACCTGTTTATATTTCATTTATAATGTGTATGGAGGCGCTCATAGTTTTATGGTTATCGTTGTAAGAAATGGACAAGGCAAACCAAGTTCAAGCCCTGGATGAAACTGTTTGCGTTTCACATATGACTAATGTCCTTTAGGAAAGGTATGAATTCAACTATTCTCCCTCCAATTATGGATAAAAGGTCAGACTAGGCTCTTTAACCTTAGTATGGCAACCAGTCTATGAGGAAGACATTTCTGAATTCAAACCTGTTAAACTCCACTTAAAAAATCGACCTTGTGTCACATCCTACTTTTGGTGGAGTAGTTGGGTAAATATATATGTATTTACCCAACACCTCCACACAAGCAGAATTTGTGGCATAAAGTCAGTTTTTAGAGTGTAGTTTTACAGACTTAAACTCAGTTTCCTTTCTCCCAGATGTTTATTTCTTTGAGATTTCTGCTTGGTTTTGAGAAGTTTTCCCATTTGGCTGAGGTACTCTTTTCTTATTTCATCTCTGCTTGTTCAATGGCGTCCACTTCCAATATTTGAAAGTATTTCTAATTTTCTTTAAATTTTCAATCATAATACTATCGAAGTCCTGATTTTTTTTTTTAACTATGGCTCGGGAGACCGAGGTTCAATCCCAGGTCAAGTCTAAAAACTCAAAAAATGGTACTTGATGCCTTCTTGCTTAACATTCAGCATTATAAGGTATGTTTCAAGGGTAAAGTGGAGCAATCCAGGGAAAGGAGTAGCACCCTCCCTACACCTTGGTGTAGTAGCTATCAAAAAGGGAGCCTTCAAGTCACCCTCAACTATGGTCACCAACTTTACTTCATCATGTCATGCCATCAGCGAGGATATCCCTGACCCTCTCTCACCACCCTCCTTATCGTCCATTGCTTCTGGCCAGTCTTCAGGGCTACCTCCCGTATCAGCACAGAGCTGCTGTATGTAGGTTCGAGCTGGTCATCCTGCCTTTGTTTGTCCGTGGGAAGGGGTCCACAGAAGATCTCATAAGTGATGAATTACTTTACTTACTAATTTTAAATAGTTGCAACATCCCTTTTTTAAATTAGTTTTTATTAATCATTAGTAAATTATACTTACTTTTGTTTCATGATTGAGAGAGAATTTCTTTTCAACAATATGCAATGAGGTTCCTTCTGATTAGTTGTCAAATTACATCAATTTTATTCCATTGGTTCTCAAGATATCCAAAATGGCTAGGTACATTGTTAATATTGTCCCAGAAATTAGTGAAATCGTCATTTATACTGCTTAACTACTTATTAAGTCTATCTGTCATATTTATATAAGTCGTTGGAGTGTCCGCCAATGGCCTGGGAGACCAGTGTTCAATCCCAGGTCAAGTCATACTAAAAGACTCAAAAAATGGTACTTGATGCCACCTTGCTTAACACTAAGCATTATAAGGTATGTATCAAGGATAAAGTGGAGCAATCCAAGGAAAGGAGTTGCGCCCTCCTTGGTGTAGTAGCTATTGAAAAAGGAGGCTTCTGGTCGCCCTTGTCTATGGTCACCAACTTTTAACTGCAAATAAATAACTAAGGGGAATTACTCTATAATGAGCATATAATAATTATTCCCCTTGGGAAATTATAATGATTGAGTAGAGCAAGAATATTGCTCCAATCAGATTTTGAGTCAATCCAGGGAAAGGCGTAATGCTCTCCTCTAAACCTCAGTGTAGCAGCTATTAAAAAGGGAGCCTTAAGGTCGCCAATTATATATATATATATATATATATATATATATATATATATATATAATTAAATTCCGGGTACAGGAAAATTTATACAAAATAATTAGCAAAGACACCATTGGCATTGACAGTAGGGGAACTCAAATAAAATAATAAAACACACAAAGGCCTTTTCATCTGGGGCTTTTCAAGGCCTTTGTGTGTTTTATTATTTTATTTGAGTTCCCCTACTGTCAATGCCAAAGGTGTCTTTGCTAATTATTTCATATATATATGTATATATATATATATAGGAAGAACTTCTACTGCAATGCTTGTTGGTGTCTTATTAGAGTTATTTATAATACAATCTGTGGAGTTGTAGATTTTCATAAATTGCACAAGAGAAGAGCTTGTAACCCTGCACAGTAGTGTATCTGTAGTATGAGCCCTAGATGCCACTTAAAGGGGTCCAGACCAAGAGCTACTCGCAATAAAACCATTCATCTTTGTAAAGTGGGAATGTAGTTTAGAGCTTCTCAAATTTATTGTTCAGAATGGAGATGAAAGTGTTTTCACAATCTTCACATTGCAATTCAGATAATGCTTGCCATCACAGATTCTATTGTCAGCTGTGAAAGATTATTCAACTAATTAAAACTAATACTTTCATAAAAGTATTTTGTAATTTGCTTGAAGCATTGCACAAATTATTTTATTTTATAGTATTGAATTAATTTCAAGGGCTATTGCAATGCTAAATAATAATTATTTGAATCTAATTAATTTCAGAGTAAAACTTCATCGTCAGGGCAATAGCCCTCGAAATTTATTCAATACTATAAAATATAATACTTTTTTATTTGAGAGCCTCGATGAGTCAAGGCAGACTCTCTGATCTTGCTCCGTTAAGAGTAGAAAAAGAAACTGAAAAACTGACTTTGACCACATCATAGACCAATTTGCATCCGCAAAAGTCACAAAGGTAATTTGTAATTTTGTCATTTTCAATTGTGCTATAATTTAATTAAAAGATTAACAAAATTAACTTGTATTTTTGAGCTGTTTTTATGAGGAAGTTATCCCCCCCCAAAAAAATAGGTGTCAGGTGTTTAAACAGGTACACGGTTCTAGTGCTTGCTATGGGTGCTATTTCCCTATAGATATTCCACTTTGTACAGATCTCCTTGGTTAAAAATAGTGTGAGAGTAGAATCTATTAGTTTTGTTTTTTATGTGTAAAATTTATAAAAACATGCTTTGACACTGTTAGCCATAATTTAGCAAACGGCTTGATAAACAGTCACACTCTAACGCCAATATACCCTTCAACCAATACTAGTGTATATCAATTTCGTAGATGTGGATACATTTAATATCAAATGGTGAAAAAAAAATCTTCCAATTTATGCTTTTTTTTCTTTCTTTCTTTTTTTTTTTTCTTTCTTTTTTTTTTTTCTTGATTCCATCTGATCTTTTCTTTGCTTTCTTAGCCCAGAAGGTATATTATTTTTAAAAAAATTTTTAAGATCCCCTCATAAAGACTTTTTTTTTTTTTGTTGTAATTCTTCTGCTATATCTTGTCTGGTATCATATTGTGAAGATTTAACATGATTCCAAAGTGAAAGAGCTAATTTTCAACTTTTTCTTCAATATCTAAAATATTTTGCTCCATTCTTTTCTTCTTTTTCTTTATTGATTTATTTATACTCTTTCTTTTTCCTTTCTTCTACCTTTTTTTGCCTTCCTTTTTCTAAAACATCCTATTTATTATATCTTCCTTTTTCTTTCATTCCTCCCCACTTTTTTTCTTTTCTTCCATGTTTTTTCCTCCTGCTTATTTCCCACCCTTGATTTAAAAAAATTTTTTTTTCTTTGTTCTCTTTCCTTTTCCTGTTCCGAGGTTTCTTTTTCCTCTTCCTAGTCCTTTACTTCTTTTCCCTCTTGCTAGTTCTTTTCTTCTTTTCCCTCTTCCTAGTTCTTTTCTTCTTTTCCCTCTTCCTAGTTCTTTTCTTCTTTTCCCTCTTCCTAGTTCTTTTCTTCTTTTCCCTCTTCCTAGTTCTTTTCTTCTTTTTCCTCTTCCTAGTTCTTTTCTTCTTTTTCCTCTTCCTAGCTCTCTTTTCTTCTTTTTCCTCTTCCTAGCTCTCTTTTCTTCTTTTCCTTCTTCCTAGTTCTTTTCTTCTTTTCCCTCTTTCTAGCTCTCTCTTCTTCTTTTCCCTCTTCCTAGCTCTCTTTTCTTCTTTTCCCTCTTCCTAGCTCTCTTTTCTTCTTTTTCCTCTTCCTAGCTCTCTTTTCTTCTTTTCCCTCTTCCTAGCTCTCTTTTCTTCTTTTTCCTCTTCCTAGCTCTCTTTTCTTCTTTTTCCTCTTCCTAGCTCTCTTTTCTTCTTTTTCCTCTTCCTAGCTCTCTTTTCTTCTTTTCCCTCTTCCTAGCTCTCTTTTCTTCTTTTTCCTCTTCCTAGCTCTCTTTTCTTCTTTTTCCTCTTCCTAGCTCTCTTTTCTTCTTTTCCCTCTTCCTAGCTCTCTTTTCTTCTTTTTCCTCTTCCTAGCTCTCTTTTCTTCTTTTCCCTCTTCCTAATTCTTTTCTTCTTTTTCCTCTTCCTAGCTCTCTTTTCTTCTTTTTCCTCTTCCTAGCTCTCTTTTCTTCTTTTTCCTCTTCCTAATTCTTTTCTTCTTTTTCCTCTTCCTAGCTCTCTTTTCTTCTTTTTCCTCTTCCTAGCTCTCTTTTCTTCTTTTTCCTCTTCCTAGCTCTCTTTTCTTCTTTTCCCTCTTCCTAATTCTTTTCTTCTTTTTCCTCTTCCTAATTCTTTTCTTCTTTTCCCTCTTCCTAGCTCTCTTTTCTTCTTTTCCCTCTTCCTAGCTCTCTTTTCTTCTTTTTCCTCTTCCTAGCTCTCTTTTCTTCTTTTCCCTCTTCCTAGTTCTTTTCTTCTTTTCCTAGTTCTTTTCTTCTTTTCCTAGTTCTTTTCTTCTTTTCCTAGTTCTTTTCTTCTTTTCCTAGTTCTTTTCTTCTTTTCCTAGTTCTTTTCTTCTTTTCCTAGTTCTTTTCTTCTTTTCCCTCTTCCTAGGTCTTTTCTTCTTTTTCCTCTTCCTAGCTCTCTTTTCTTCTTTTTCCTCTTCCTAGCTCTCTTTTCTTCTTTTTCCTCTTCCTAGCTCTCTTTTCTTCTTTTTCCTCTTCCTAGCTCTCTTTTCTTCTTTTCCCTCTTCCTACTTATCGTTTCCATTTCCTTCTCTTAGGAATTGATAAATGGCATGATAGTCACTGAGCAACAATTTACACCCTAGGTCACACTGCAACCATATGACTCCGAATGAACCTTTTATCAAACATTAAGCTTAAGACTATCTCAACTATTTAATGACCAATGTTTGGTGAAAATAGTCAAATAATAATAATAAAAACAAAAAAACCCTAAACAAACCCAATGGTTTTTATACAGTATTGATCTACATTACAGAATTTTACTTGCTGACAAGAAGATAAAATTTTTTTTTTCCTCCATAAACTTTTATTAGAATAGTCTAAGTATTAAAACATGGGCTGCTGTTGACAGGTTAATGACTATATGGAAATCTGATCTTTGAGGTGTGAGCTCTCTTAAAACCCTGACTGTGGGTTAAATAGTACCACTACTGTTCTACAAGAATGGCTTTGGCGGTATTTGTCGGCAGTTCCATCAACCGGACGAGTGTGGCACAAGGCCTTTTTTAAGGTGGGTCCGGGCTCAGACCTGTAACCTAGATGTGCCTGGGGCCCCGTCGGTATTCCCCTAAAAAGGGGCGCCTCAGGCACCAGGCAATAATCCTAACCCTTCCGACGAGGGTTAAAGCCTGGGAAGACATCCCTCCTGAGGCTCGAGGTATGTCCAGTGACGAGACACACCAAACCATATTTGTGTCGCTGACACCACAGCCAGCTGAAGCGTGTCTCATCAACTGGATTCTGCTGATTGAAATCAGCCAATCAACAAGAATGGCTTTGCCATTAGATAACCCATGAGTATTGATAAAACAAAGAAGCTAAACTTGAACTGATCTCTCTGATAAAATGGCAATTCTTCCAAGCTGCAGCTGTGTCAGTACTATTGTATGGTTGCACCACTTGGACTCTAATGAGATGCATGAAGAAGCTAGAATTTTAACCACACAATGTGTTTACGAATCATATATATATTTAATAACCTACAAAAGTTGATATTCCATAAAACCAAACCAAAGCAAAATAGATATTAAAAAAAGAAACAAAGCAAATGGTCCTTATATCATCATCAAGGTATGCTAACAGCACAGATTCTTTTGATTCTCTCTTGTCATCTGTCCCTATTAGTCATTGCTCTTGGTAGGTCCTTTCGACTGCATCTGTTGTCCACACAGTATCCAAGCATCATTGTAGCAGTAACATTTTCTTTAGGAAAACCATATGCTAGAAATGTTGGCTCCATCTTTCTTTTTTATACAAACTTAAATGCTTTATAGAAATCTACAAACAAAGTATTGTCTTGAGATATTTTTTTTTGCATATACTCTTTGTTGATTTGACAAATAGACAGAATCTGAGAAATAATGAACAGATTTCTGTGGAAGACGTGACTGTCAGGAACTTGAATCAGATAATGAAAACAGTAATGACTTACTTTATCTTCACCATAAAAGAGCTCATCTTTGATGTGCGGAGCTTTAATGTAAGAAGAAAACGAGTACGCGCTTGAACTGCAATACTCTTTGTTGATTTGACAAATAGACAGAATTTGAGAAATTATGAACAGATTTCTGTGGAAGATGATGGTCAGGAACTTGAATCAGATAATGAAAACAGTAATGACTTACTTTATCTTCACCATAAAAGAGCTCATCTTTGATGTGCGAAGCTTTAATGTAAGGAGAAAACGAGTACGTGCTTGAACTGCAATATTTATGCATGTTGACCACGTGTGACCAGCATGCTTAGCCAACTATCAAAGAAGGGCATAGTGAGGGTTGAGGCAGAACTCTTTTGCCCTCAAGGTATAATGAGTAATATCGAAGATGGTGTCGTCAGAGAATAATAAGACGATTGGATATGGTGTCACCTGGAGGAGGGTTCAGCAAGTAACCGAGTTCCAGTCATGGATTGCCTCTCTCTTTGCTGTTGCTCTGTTGAATTTTTTTTTTTTTTTTTTTTTGGTTTTTGTTTTCCCTTTCTCTCTTCATTCTTCAACTTCTCAAAAAAATTGTTCTGATAGAATTTCATAGAGAAGCAGAGTATTATAAACCTTTGCTGTAAGAGTTATATCTCTGTAGGTCTTGGTGATTTCAAGGTCACCTTTCTTTAGGAAAGGGAGGATGCAGCTTTTGATCAATTGTATGGAATAACTGAACAAATAAAATTTCCTTTATTTTTGAAGTCATGTACCAAGAAATTATATAGAAATGTAATACTTACATTCACTATTCAGATAGAATGGCAAATGTAAGTATTTACTTCAGTCATTTTTTTAATCAACAATAAAATTCTAAAATTATATCTTTAACTTTATGGAATTTATCAAAAAGACATTTCTTTAGTTTTTCTCTCCATAAATCACTAAGGTGTCATCTTATGTCAGATATATAACTTTTTGGACTTAAATGTAACTGTTCAGGAAAAAAAAATGGAAGCAAATGACTGAAACTTACTCATATCTTGATGGTGAATGTAAGTATTATGTTTCTCTATGATTTTTTTGTACTTGTCCAGTATATCCCACAAATGAAATGTCTCCGGTAATATACAAAAAAAAAGATTATATAGAAATGTAATATCTACATTCACCATCCGGATAAGAATAAGCTTCAGTCATTTCCTTGCTCTGTGTGTGTGTATATATATATATATATATATATATATATATATAATATTCATTTTATTTTATTTTATTTTTTCCTGAACCTTTTAGTTCTCAGAATTATTATGTCGGTGAAGGCTGTAAATTCCCATCTTCTTAGTGGTTGGGCGAGGAAAAAGTAAGTGAAAATATAGTGGCTAAGTGAATTATATCAATTTTGAAGACATGGCTTTTAACTGTAAATGTTCTTTAAGAAATGAAGCTTACTGTTATCTGGATGGTAATGTAAATGTTACATTTATAATTTTTTTTGTACATTACCGCAGATATAAGGGAAATTTTCTTTGTTAAGCTATTCTATACAAGCACCAAACCTTTCTTGTCAGCAGAGCCTAGATATGCTGTCTGTATTCCCTGTAGAGGGGTAAAAATCCACCCCCACAATAAAAAAGACTCCCAAGTCCTCTCTGACCTGGAGTGGTAGAACCTGTTAGGGTTTCATCTATGGGTCCGAAAGAACTGCTTAATCATTTACTATACTTCAAACCATTTAACTGATTAACATTAAATTAAATTACTAGTATTAGATAGAAATACTTGAAACCATGTAACTGTGTGCAAGCAATAAATAGCAATACTTGAAACTATTGAACTGTGTGAAAACACATGAACTCTGGTTTGTTTTAAAGATAATGTTATCTACAAACTATTAAATTATAAATCATAATATATACTTATAAACATGATTTGGCATTAAATAACCAACAAGGGTTGAGATGCCATAAAACAAACACCAGTTCTGGACATCTGGGAAGTGTGGAGCATGCCTTCTTTGTCATTACTCCCAGGTCGACTCTGAGCCAGAGTAGTAGTAGTAGTAGTACCTGGGTCAAATAGATCTGTTTAAAAATTATTCATATTTGAACACCCTTATGAAACAGCTAGATAAAAATGTAAATATGAATGTACAATGAATGTGATTCCCTAACCTCTTGGCATAAAATACGCCTAGATGGGTTGACATGTCATTAACTAACAAACACAAAAAAGCAAAAGAAATTTTTTAATATATTCATTATATGACCCCTACCTCACCTAAAAAAGATAAACTTTTAATATTCACTGATTATGTGAATAATAATTTGGTACTGATATGCTATCATTCCCTGATACATTAGATGTAGAAAAAAGGTTTGCTTGTCTACAATATTAACCTAAATTGTTTGGTTTGGTTTTATGGCATATCAACCATTGTGGGTTATTTAATGCCAAATCTTGTTTTCATATATTAAATACATGATTTGTAATCATATTTTGTAGACGCACACAGTTAAATGATCAAACAGTTCTATTTCTAACAATTCAATTTAGCATAAGTTAATAAAGTTAATTGGTTCCAAGTATTGCTTTGTATAACTAACATTTAAATTAAACATCAGTCATTTGTTTGCACACAGTTAGATGATCAAACAGTTCAATTTAGCAAAAGTCATTTGTTTGCTCTTAGTTTAAATGTCAAACCATTCTTTTTGACCCATAGGTAGGACTTTATCAGGTGTTATCACTTTGAGCCAAAGTGATTTTTGAAGTGATTGCAATGAAAGGGGTACTTTGCATTCCCCTGAGCTCCAGTAATACTAGAGCTTCATCATCAGATAGCTTAGTGTCATATACAGGACACTCGTGTAGGGAGGGGTGATCTTATGCCTCTGCAGAAATACAATCTGTATATTTTACAGCCCCAGTTGACTGGGCTAGACCTAAATTGTGTGTGTCTGTGTCTGTGTGTCTGTGTGTGATTTTGTTCATATCAGAATGTTTGTTGAAATATTGAAAAGAATTCAATCTTTACTGTGAATTCCAAAAAATCAGATCCAGCACCAAAATTTATTTGTCCTTTTTTTTCCCTTGAAGAGGAGAAAGAAAGCAAAAATTTATATTTTCATTTTTAGCAATATTGAATAGACATGACAATCCCCTGTCTAACAGGTCTCGAATCAAGTACGAAATTCAGCAACCAATTTTGTCAGATTAGAATAAATCAAATTATCAGTTACCTGTTTAAAGGTGGACAGAGAAGTTCACTGGCTGATTGCATATCTGCTGTTGAGGATCACAAAGGGGACTATAGAAAAATAAACCTAATTTGGTCACATTTCATGAGATTATCTTTAACTTTTCAGTCGACCTTTGTAAATGTGTGTTTGTGAAAAGAAGGGACACATGGTGCAATGGTTATTGGCATTGGAAATAAATTTGGCAACCCTATTTCAAATCCTTAACAAGGCTGTTTGTATTTCACATAGCCCTATTGACTTTGAGAAAGGTATAAATCCAACTATTCCCCCTCCATCTATTGGTAAATAGTACAGCAGACTGGGTTCTTTAACCTTGTTATGACAAGCACTTAATATTGACCTTGTGTCACATTCTGCTTGTGACAGTGAATACACATATATTGTGTGTGTGTCTGTATGTGTGTGTGTATATATATATATATATATATATATATACACAGTCATTCACAGATAGATCTGTTTTGTTCTATCAAAACTCATCAGTGAATGTAATTAGGTAGCAGTCCCTCATTTGATTAAATGACGTTGTCTATACAATTTCATTAGGATCCTTTCCAACTTCCTGATTTTTTTTAATTTAAGGTTGGAATTGGTAGCTAAATTCACCAAAATTTTTCTAAGTGCTTTTGGACACTTCATAAGCCATCACCAGGAGGATTCACAAATGTAAAGAATTTTTTTTTTTTTAAATAGTTTTCAAATTGCTAAAAAAAATTTTATTCTTGAACGCATAAACATATACTTAGATTAAACTGAGATAGTAAGAAGATTAAGATTGATAAATTTTGGAACTCTAATTACATCATACAAATTTAAAATGGAGCGCTATCAACGGAAAAAAAAAATTTCAAACTTTCTATCTTTTTCATTTCATTTAATAACTCCACTCACACACAAAATATATATATATATATATATATATATATATATATATATATATATATATATATATGCTCCCCTACCCCCGTAGGGTTTAGTTCTCCGGCGAATGAAGTAATCGTGTTGCCATTAGCATTTATTGCGAGTCTCTTCATATATGAATTGAGGTCTCGGTAGCCGTTAAACGGATGTATGTAAACAATAGTAATTGTGATTGATAACCATTTAAAATTTATTTCGCTGCTACTGGCTCCTCGTGGCTGAAGGGTGAGAAGCTTGGATTGGCGTTTGAGTCAACCGGGTTTCGATCCCAGCTACGGGAAGCTGGTATGTCTAGCCACACTGATGAGTTCTGATAGAACAAAACAGATCTGTCCGTGGATGACTATATATATATATATATATATATATATATATATATATATATGTGATTGACTCTGACAATAAAATAAAACTGCTTTTGTGTTATCTCTAATAAACTTCTCTCACTTGAATAGTCACTTCAGTACGAGCAATGTGGTATATGAATTTAAACCTCCACTAAGAGAATGTGTCTCCAGTGTAGTAAGTACCTACATCAGCTTGACTAAAATGACTGTCGAGACAACCCTCCACTTATCTGACACTAGTTCCATCTCTTTATACCTTAAAACATAGTCATACCCCTTCTCCAAACACCTTTATATTTCACAAAGAGAAAAAAACAAACAAAAATTCCAAATTCTTTAAGTTCTCTACACAAAAATTAACCAACCTTTCTTAAACAAGATCAATTTCAAATGTAGCAGCTGCGTTCTAAAATGCCTTTAACATTTTTGGCGCCAATTCTTCCTCTGACCTCCCATAAATTCTTCTCTTTTGTAAATTTTCCTCCTACTCTTTAAATAAAGACAAAAGACTTGTCCTTGCATTTGTCATTTCAAACATCCCTTTCCCTGAGAATGGCGCCCAAAAGTACTTGTAAAAAATATGGCACCTTTTTATCTTTCATTCCAGTCAGATGTCAAACAACTCATATGAAAACTGGAATGGATTAACTATAAAAGAGGCTGAAGCAAAGTATCTGGATTATTCAATCAAACATGTTTCAAAGAGAAAACACTGCCTATATATATATATATATATATATATATACACACACACATACTTATATATATATATATATATATATATATATATATATATTTGCTTATATATTTATCAACCCCTTCATACAAGCTGGTTGCAACACAAGGACAATTTTTAAGTGGAGTTAAACAGGTTTAAATTCAAAGTTTTCCTTCTCCTAGATTGGTTGTCATACGAAGGTTAAAGAGCTCAGTCTTCCCTACTAAATACCCATAGCTGGAGAGAGAATAGTTGGATTCATACCTTTCCCAAGGGTATTAGTGCTATGTGAAATGCTGGTAACCTTGTCCAGGATTTCACCTGAAGTTGCCGTGTGCATTTCTTATGATGATATTCATTGCACCACAAGCACCTCTGTGTGTGTGGGTAAAGGCGTATGTGCTATAGAACTGTTAGATTGATGCATAGTGAGTCTAAAATCATCTAAAAAAATATTCCTGCCCAAAAACTAAGTTTTGGAAAATTATTACCAAAAACACAATATTAGAACAACAAAATAACAAACAAAAATTACAGATTCTCGGGGCACTCCATATCAGAATGAAACAGCCTAAACTCAATAGAATCAATTTTGAATCCAGTACTAATGTATTTAAATGTCTTTAATTACTGCTGCTACTTAGAGAAACATTTAAAAATAAATGCTACTACAACACACCAGTATAAATAATAAACACTTACAAAGTAGTAATGTACATCCAAAGGTCACATTGCTTTTGCAATATACACACCCCTGATGATGGCCCAAGATTGGGCAGAAAGTACTACAGTACCAATTATGGGAGTTTCATGAACCAATTCCTACCAGATACTATAAAATCCATTTGGCAACTTGAAAGGACATATACAAAAATGTATAGACAGAAGATGTCTATATTGTTTAATGATATATAAATATGCAGTATGTACATGTATGTTTGTATATATGTTTATGCATGTGTGTGTATATATTTGTATGTTTTATATATATATAATCTTTATGTATGTATATGTTTGGTTTGGTTTCTTTGTTTAATGGCGTATCATCTTTGTGAATTATTCAGTGCCAAGGTTAATCTAACTCATAATTTAGTGGATGACATAATTTTCCCAAGGGTATAAGTTTGAAAGTGAATTTAATAGCATGATTGGAGTTTGAACTTGCTAAATTTGAGGCAGCAATCCAGGTTTTTAGCCATTACAGAACATGGACTCTCCCGTTTATGTGTGAGAATATATATATTTATGTGTGTGTGTATGTCTCTCTCTCTCTCTCTCTCTCTATATATATATATATATATATATATATATATATATAATATATATATATATATATATATATATATATATATATATATATATATATATATATATAATGTTGTAATTTGCTTGAAGCATTACACAAAATATTTTATTTTATTGTATTAATTTAGAGGGCTATTGCAATGTGAAATAATAATTATTTAAGTCTAATTAATTTCAAAGTAAAAACTTGAATGTCAGAGATTTAAAAAAAAAAATGAACACAATGTTGGATGTTCAAATTTTTTGGAACGTTGTAATCATGGTGTCATGTGGGGTGGCGGTCAGCATTCTGAGAGTAACTATTTTCATTATTCTCTACACTTTTTTGATATTTGTCTTCACTTTTACTGTTTTTTACCCTTTAAGCTCTAATATTTCTCATCCTTCCTGTATTACACAATCTACGTCCTAAATTTGTCTGTCTACCTGCAGTTTTTCTTTTATTTCTACATAATTGTCTGTGTGTTGAAATGTAGATGATAGTTACAGTCCTTTCTGTGGATTCCAAAGCAGAAGCCCCAAATATGTTAATTCAGGGTCTCAGATTTGACATGTCTGTTTCTTGCATTTTAGCACTTGAGTTAAAAAGAGGAAAGAAACACAAAGACAGGATGAAGTGAAACAAAAATCCTCTTCATCAGAATTGTAGGTGTTGATGTTATGTATGAGATGTTAGTGTTAAGAGTTTTGGATACACCCAAGTTATCTTAACTTTATCTGTTTGTTGAAAGGTATTGGTAATAATCCAGCTTGTATGACAAAGGCACTGTTGATGTCGATCTTGAAACCAATGGACAGCTTAGCATCAATTCTCACTCAGATTAGATGGCTAGTAGCAATTTTAAAGTTAACTCATGTGAAATACTGGCTTTGTTAGATATTCAAGGTTTTTAGATTTTTGAGAATTCACTCTTCTTTCAAATGATGGGTAGATATGGTTGGTTGTATAACATTTCAACCCCCGTTTTATTCTATGCCAATGTGTTTTTTTTGTTGTTTTTTTTTTGTTGTTTTTTTTTGCTATTAATAATAAAGTTCCAGGTATCTATTCTTCATGTTGTGCCATCAGCACGGATATCCCTGACCCTTTCTCACCGCCTTTCCCTATCCTTCATCGCTTCCAGCAGGTCCTCATGGCTACACCCCATATCCTCGCAGAGCTGCAGTATTTAGCTTTGAGTTGGTCACCCTGCTTTTGCTCGGCCATGTGAAGGGGTCCACAGGAGTACATCACTTATGAGCTCGTCCCTACTTCTCCAGCAGTGTCCTGCATGTCTAGTTCATCTAAATTGATAATAATTTGTAGCTTCATGTATTTACCCAAACCACATACAGAATATGACACAGTCAATTTTTAAACTGAGTACAACTAGTTTTAATACAGGGTTTTCTTTCTCGATTTGCCATATGAATGTTAAAGAGCCTAGTTTGACCTACTATTAACTCATAGTTGAGAAATGGGAGAATATTTGGATTCATAGTGTTCGCCAATGGCCTGGGAGACCTGGGTTCAATCCCAGGTCGAGTTATACCAAAGACTCAAAAAACGGTACTTGATGCCTCCTTGATTAACACTCAGCATTATAAGGTATGGATCAAGAGTAAAGTGAAGCAATCCAGGGAAAGGAGTAGCACCCTCCCCTACACCTTTGTGTAGTAGCTTTCGAAAAGGGAGCCTTCGGGTCACTCTCGACTATGGTCGCCAACTTTACTTTTATTAGCCCTATGTGAAATGCAAAGAGCCTTGCTCAGGACTTGAACTTGGGTCACCATGTCCATTTTCTATAATGATGATCATTACACTATAATAGGGGTGGGCCACATGTGGCTCACTGCACTGTTTTGTGCAGTCTGTGGGAATCTCTATTAAAAATTTAAGAAATAAATACTTGCACTTGAATTGAGACTAAATTCTTTTGATTTTTAAAAGATGCGGTCCTTTGATAATTCATAACCCAGTGATACAGCCTTCCCACCAAAAAGTTTGCTCACCCATCCACTATAATCATCTCAAGGCACTGCAGTTGTCAATCTGTGGACAACTTTGCAATAATTCTTTTTTGGATTAGATGGCTAGAACCAATTTTAAAGCTAACTCACTTGAAATAGTAATTTTATTAGACTTTTATTAAAATTCACCCCTCTTTGGCATGACATGGTTGGTAGTTTGGTTGGTTGGGTTTTATGGCATATCAACCCTTATAGGTTATTTAATGCCAAATCCTGTTTATACATAATAATAAGTAATAAATATGATTTGTAAATGCATATTATAGATAACATTTTAAAACAAATGAGAGCTCATTTGTTTGCACACCAGTAAAGATTTCAAGTATTGCTATCTTACACTAATAATTCTATTTAATATCAATCATTTGTTTTCACTTTCACGTATTGCTCACACTAATAGTTTCGTTTGCATGCAGTTAAATGATTTCAATTAATCCTAACATGATAAATTCTATTTAGTTTTAATCATCTATTTGCACACACTTAAATGGCTTCAAGTATTGTTATGTAACACCAATAGTTTTATTTTCACATAGTTAAATGGTTTCAAACATTGCTATGTAACACTAACAATTCAATTAAGCATCAGTCAATTGTTTACATACAGTTAAATAGTCAAACAGTTTTATTTCTAACAATTTGATTTAACATAAATCATTGGTTTGCACACTGTTTAAATGTCAAACAGTTCTATTTATCCATAGATAGGACTCTATCAGGTGCTACTACTCCTGGCCAGAAATGATCTGGGAGCAATGGCAATGAAGGAGTACTCCACATTCCTCAAAACTCCAGGACCGGAGCCTTGCCATCAGATGGTTTAATGTCATATCCAGGACACTCGGTGGTGGTGGTGTCTTACTCCTCTGCAGAGTTGCAGTTGGTGTATTTTACAGCCCGAGCTGACTGGGTTGTTGGTAGTTTGGTTTGTTTTATAACTTGTCAATACTTGTTGTTATTTTATGCCAATTATATGATTTTAGGCAACTATTTAATAATAATCATTTGAAAACAATTCTAGCTTCAAGTAATTATTCTTAATATAAATTATTTCTACATATGATTGTTGCATATTGACCTTTGACAGTCATCATGTTCCAGCTGTGTAAACAGGAAGGCAGTGATGTGTGGGTAAAAGCAGCTCACATAGGTTGCCATTATGAAATCATATATGCAGGCACCCTTAGCAGTCACGATCAGTCATGCAGTCACAGAGACCCAGTCATGAGAGCGACCAGTAAGTGCCCAGAGTGGGGTAGTGGCCCTTCTGGACGAGAAGCAGAAGATAAGAATCAATATAGCAGTCCTCTGCTAGTCTGTGTCCTATGTCTCCCTGTCTCTTTCTCTCTCGCTGGCAGCAGTTTCGATCCTTTCGAGAAAAAAAAGATTTGAGAGTTATATTTTTATAACGAAGTGTTATGATCATTCATTCCTTCATTCATTCCGGTTATATAACATGATGAGCCATATCTGATTTTATAGTTCCTCCAAAGAAAGACTATGAAATCATGGGATTTTTGTTTGCACAACATTGTTTTAATGCTCTTAGAGAATAGAATAGTTTCTAATCCTATTTTCAAATTAATAAATAAATGATGCGATATGGTATTCATTTCTATGCTAAACCTACTAAGGAGCTTATAAGAGTTTAGCATGTGTACATTGATACTTTCATTCCCCTAATTCTCCAATCTGATGGTGAGGTTCCAGTGATGCTGGGGCTTTGGGGAATGAGGTGCACCCCTTTATTGCCATTGCTCCCAGGTCAACTCTGGCTCAGTGTGGTTGCACCTGATAGGGCCCTATCTATGGGTTAAATAGAACTAATGGCATACTTATGCTAAACTGAATTGTTTGACTAAACTGAATAGCTTAAAATAGAAATGTTTTTGACAATTAAACCTTATTTACATTTAAACTGCATGCTTATACTAAACTGAATTATTGGAAATGGAAATGTTTTTTGACAAATCAGTTTAGTGTAAGTGCAGTTTCAAACTGTACTTACACTAAACTGATTTGTTTAATATAGAACTGTTTTGACATTTAACTGTGTGTAAACAAAATCTGTACTCATACTAAACTGAATTAGCTAAATTAGAACTGCTTGACTAAACTGAATAGCTTGAAATAGAAATGTTTTTCACATTTAAACTGCATGTTTATGCTTAACTGAATTCTTTGAAATAGAACTGATTATTTACATAAAAATGGATTTGGCGCTAAATAACCTACAAAGGTTGATATGCCATAAAACCCCAACAACCAAACCAACCAAACCTAACTAGAGATACTATGAAATCATATATGGCTGACATATATATATATATATATATATATATAGTCAATGGAGCTTGGTAATAGTCAGGTGATTTCACTTGTTTTGAGGAATGCATAGGTGAGAAACTGACAGTTACCAAGCATCATTGACTCTTAACTTAAATATATCTGCTATTGCATTGATATTGAACACCCTTTATTCATAAATATAGCCAACTATATTTTCAATATCAGCATGATCTATATTGTAATGATCCAGTTTTGGTATGTATATTACTGTAACACAGCAAAAATAGCACATTGTAACGTGACTTAAGTTAGCACAGTATTTTAACTCTCTGAGAGTATAAAACAATTTCTAATTCAATTTGCTACTTAATTTATTCGATATGCACAAAAGTATCCTTTTTTTTTAATACGTGCAAGGTCAAAATTCTTGCTCACTTTAATCATTATAATTTCCCAAAGTAGATTATTAAATGCTAATTATAGTGTACTTCTCCTTATTTGATTGCAGTTTATTATGATATTCTCTAAATAGGATAATAACAATAAAGATGATAGTATAGAGTTAACATTCTTGCTCACCTTAGTCATCATAATTTCTCAAGATAAATGTTAATTACTGAGTACTTTCCCTTAGGTATTTATTTGCAGTTTATTCGGCCCATTGGCCTAGTGGGTAGAGTGTTTGGTAATGGCCTGGGAGATTGAAGTACAATCCCAGGTCGAGTCATACCAAAGACTCAAAAAAGTGGTACTTGATCCCACCTTACTTAACACTCAGGATTATAAGGTACATATCAAGGGTAAAGTAGAGCAACATTAGAGTGGAGCAATCCAGGAAAAGGAGTAGCACCCTCCCCTACACCTCAATGTAGTAGCTATTGAAAAGCGAGCCTTCATGTCACCCTTGACTACAGTCAACTATTATGATTTAAATTCTCTTAATAGGATAGATAATAATAATGATGAGTCAATGTTCTTGCTTACCTCAATTATTATAATGTCCCAAGGGGAATAATTATATGCTCATTATAGAGTAATTCCCCATAGTTATTTATTTGTAGTTGTAAGTTAAAAGTTAGTGACCATAGTCGAGGGTGATCAGAAGGCTCCTTTTTCAATAACTACTACACCAAGGTGTAGGGTAGGGCACTACTCCTTTCCCTGGATTGCTCCACTATACCCTTGATACGTACCTTATATTGCTGAGTGTTAAGCTAGGTGGAACCCAAGTCTCCCGGACCATTGGCGAACACTCTACCAATGAGCCAGTTACTCAACCTTGATCTTCATGGCCACCAAAGTTGGCCTTTAAGTAAGTGATAAAATTAAATTCTTCCAAGTAAATCTAAATGCCAGTGTTGCCTCATCTCTGCAAATACCAAAATTTCTGCTACTGGTGACTGTTATTTGTAGACCAAGGAATGAGTCAGAGATAAGGAACAAGACCAGTAGAGTTCTGGAATAACTTTGCTCTTTTGAATATTTGGCAGGATAACGTTCTTTTTTTCCTTTTCTTTTTTATACTTTTTCTTTTTTCCTTTTTTCTCTTTTTCTTTTTTGTCTGTTCTTTTTTTTTTTTTCTTTTTTCTATTTCCATTAAACCCCCAAGGAAAACTGTGACATCTTTCATTGACTGGACACATAAGAAAGTATTCTGTGAATGCAGTTATTTTAGATAAGTGTTGGGTTTTTTTTTTTTTCTGCTTGGGAAATTATTGTAGAATTAGTCAGAATCATTTTGGAAACATTTTTTTTTTAATCTATTTATTTATTTATTTATTTTTGTAAGATTCTTCAACCACTTCAGATATATAATCATAATCATCAGGAATATTTTTGTTAATTCTATTTTTTTTTTTTTTTTAAATCTTTTTATTTATTTTTTAAGTTAATATACATATATTAGCCTTGTTTCATCTTGCCTTAATTACAAATGCTTCTAGATTTTCTGTGCATTTCTGTAGTAAAATGATTTTCTGTAAATTTCTGTTGTAAAATAACTTTAAGTCCTTTTTCAGTCCTTTTCTTTTTACTCTTGTGTTAACAGTTTACATTAGCTATAATGTTTGCAACATCATGAACATCTGATAATCTCAGTTTAAAAACTCTGATGTAATTGAAAAACTACTGATATTCAAAATGTCAAAGAAAGTGCCCGTGGTGTAATAGTTATCATCGTAGGAAATGGACATGGTGATTCAAATCCTGGACTTGAGTGATTGCATTTCACATAGCACTAATACCCTTGGGAAAGGTATGAATCCAATTATTCTCCCTCCAGCTATAGATAAATAGTAGGATAGACTGGGTTCTTCAGCCTTGGCGAGGCAACTAGTCTAGGAGAAGGAAAACTCTGAATTCAAACCTGTTAAACTCCGCTTAAAGATTGACCTTGTGTCATATCCTACCTGGGCGGAAGGGTTGGTAAATATGGATATTCAAAATGTCTGTACTCTGGACAGAAAACACCCTGGGTATGAAAAACAAGTTGTACTGGATTTTAAAGAGAAAAATAACTCGTCAGTTGAAGATGACCAATGATGGTTAAAGCCACTCAGTGGAGGGCAGATTTCAGACTCTTTTAAAAAAATAAAATTGAACTAAATTCAAGAAATCTTAAGACAAAAAAATAAAACAGTTGAAAAGAACCTTATCTTTTGTAAAGAAACATGTTTAAGAGACACAGCCCAGTTGGCTGGAGCTGTAGAATATACTGACTGCATCTCTGCAGAAGGTAAGACCCACCTCCCTGAGTGTCCTGGACATGACAGTAAACAATCTGATGGCAAGGCCCTAGCATTGGAAATTTGGGGAATGTGGAGTACCCCTTCATTGCCATTGCTCTCAGGTCCACTCTGACCCAGGGTGCTAGCACCTGATAAAAGGTCTTATCTATGGGTCAAATAGAACAAACTGTGTGCAAACAAATGATTAATGTTAAATTGTGACTGTTATATAGCAATACTTGAAACCATTCAATAGTGCAAAAAAAGGCTTGGGTCCATTTAAGAATGTTACCTACAAAATGTGTTTACAAATCCTATATATTTAATGCATATGTATAAACAAGATTTGGCATTAAATAACCTATAATGGTTGATATGCCATAAAACCCAACCAAATCAAACCATGTCTAAGAGACAGACAGTTGTCTAATTCTAGCTTATGTTTGTGTGGGTTTCTTTATTTAAAGGCATAGGAATTTTTGTGGGTTATTTAATACCAAAGCCATCCTTATAGAACAGCAGTGATACTTTTTAACCTATAGTTGGGAGGAGTATCAGTCCAATAGTGAATGTGATAGCGGGACTTGTTTTGAACTACTTACTTCAAGGGCCCAGGCCAGCACTTTAGTCATTACACCATAGGGACCCTGAGCTTATTTGAGTATGTAAGCATTGACTGAAAAGTTAATCGAAGAAAATATTCTCATGGAATGTGATGAGTTTTTTTTTTTTTTCTGCATAGCCTTCCTTGTGGTCTGCATACTTTTTCATTAGTGTTGCAGTGCTTGGATCTCACTGGTAAAAAAAAATTAATGGCAGATATAAATGAATTTTTCAGCCTACCCTCATATGTGTACCTATCCATCTGTGAGTGTTATATAAACATGACATACTGGATCCTAGTCAAAAGCAGGGAGTTGCAATTTCGTTTTCAGTCAGCTCATATATATATATATATATATATATATCATCAATTATAATTTTATCTATCTCTCATTCTCTCTCTCTCTCTCTCTCTCTCTCTATATATATATATATATATATATATATATATATATATATAATATTTATTTATCTAAGGAAAGATAAAGTCGGAATGAATCAAAATAAATAAATTGCAAACCCACGGACAAGAAATCTGGCCAATTTCTGTTCCTGATTATTTTTAGCAACTTTCTGGTTTTACTCAAAATCTTCACTTCTATTTATCTATTAGTTTATTTTCTTTTAGAATTATTGAAATAGTTATAAACATTCAGCAGAATATAAATATTGTATCTAGCTATAATTTGGGGTCATTACATCTTGTGTATTTTTGTCCATTTACGAATTCAAGGGAACTTTTCCAGGTTATTTTCTGTTATTATTAGAAGCCTGAAGAATGGATTTAATGTCAAATCCAGGAAATAAAAATAGGAACATTCTTCTACCATCTACTGCTTTTAATAGCAATTACAGATATCATTCTTAGCACTTACTCTTCACTGATTTTTTCATCTCATTAATCAGACCAAAATTCACTTTTGTTAATTTGCTGTGATATTCGTCAGTTGGGAACATGGGTTGGAAAACAGTTCTAAGATTAGCATTGGTGGCTCTTTTATTGGCATTGTGGAACTGCAGCACCATCTGTTTTCTCCTGATATACACAGAAAAAATACATATTTATTTATATTTGTAAAAGGTTTTAATTCTTTTTGTTGTGATACTGGCAAATTAATCTGCTTAATTAGCATAAGTGTAAGAGACAGCCTATGTAAATCTCTCACTAAGAAGAACTTGGAAAGCTTGATTAGCCACTAAACAGTACTAACCTTTTACATCACAACAATGGCGTCACCGACAAGATACGAATTGTCTCTCGAGGATTCCGATTTTGTTGATATGTGGCTTTGATGTTTTGCTGTGATTGTAAGAACTAAAAAGCTAAAAGCCAACAAGGAAAAGGTAGGAGAAAATGAAATTAGAGGTTTCTTTTTGGCTACAGCTGAATGTGAGGCAATAATGAAAGTCTCTACGATGGCATATCCCACAAACCTGGAAGACCCGATTTTTAAAAAAATAAATCAGATCATAAGAAATAGGAGACCCAGGAAAAGGTTGGTTGTGGCAGAAAAAACGAAGTTCATGTCAATGAAACAAGAAATTGATGAACCAATCATAAAATATCTACACTGTCTATGAAATGCAAGTAGATATTGCAAGTTTGAAAAACTTGGACAAAAAGAACAAACAATTGAAGAGGACTTCATTCAATTAAGGTTAATTGAAGGTGTGTACAATGCATCACACCGATATAAAATAATGGAACAACTGCAAATAGGAAATATGTCTTTAAATACCTGCATTGACTTTATATAGCAACAAGAATTCATACAAAAGTACAACCATGATAAAAGTCAACCCATCAAACAAATATTCATTGATACTTACATGTTAAAAAAGATTTTAAAAAAAAGTTCATATTGTGGATGTTAACATGAAATAAAAATGGAAAAATGCCCAGCATTTGGGAAGACTTGTACAAAGTGCTTAAAAACGAACCATTTTCGAGCAGTATGCAAATTCAAAAAGAAAAACGATGAAAGATTTGAAGAATATGAAACCAATATGGAAGTCTTTTCAATAAAAAAAAAACCCAAAAAATAGAATGTAAAAAAAAAAAAAAGAAAAGACATTATACTAAAGGTTAAAATCAACAACTTTAATTTGGATGTGCAAATGGATACTGGCAGTGAGGTAATGTTTATACCAAAAAATTTCTGGGAACACATTGGAAAGCCAACTTTATGAAAGAGCAGTTTACAACTCCATCAATTTGATGGTTCAGTCATGAAAACTTTAGGGTACTTTGAAGTTTTCTTGGAGTTAGAAGATAAATTTGAGGTAATACCTATAATTGTCACAATTTTTAAAAATAACCACAGAATTCTTGGAAATGATGTACTTAACATAAATTCTACCAAATTAATTAATGAGATAAAAATGGAACCCCCCCCCAGGAAATTAAAACTATAAAGCGAGTTTAAAATTAAAAGAAAATGTTACCCCCTCTTATTATGAGGCATGAAAATTACCAGTACATTTGTTGTCATTAGTAGTAGCAAAACTACAAAAATTAATGGAACAGGACCTTTTTGAACATGTTTCCGTGGAGGTAGCAAGTGGGCATCACCCATTGTAGTTTTAAGAATGTCAGATGGAGACATATGTATATGTGGAGATTATAAAATAAGCATAAATCACAAAGTTTGCTCAGATTCATATCTTATACCTAATGTTGAAGTTGCATTACATGCACTGGCAGGTATAAGCGTTTTTACAAAAATAGATTTGAAAATGGCATACCACCAAATATCAATGGACAATAACTTCAAAGAAGTAACAACAATAAATACACCAATAGGGTCACTAAAATGGAAAAAGATGCCATATGGAATAAGAACAGCAAGCACCATATTTCAAAGGGCCATCAAACAGGGTTTTAGGAGATATAAAATATATGGTTTATTACCTAGACGACATATGCATAGGAACTACTTATGAAAATGAATTAAAAAAGAAAACATCATTTTGAATTGATTAAGAAATGCTAGAATGACAATAAATGAAAAAAGTGCGTAAACAATTGTAGTAAAATATCATTTTTAGGTTATTCCATTTTAAAAAAAGGTATATCACCAGACTAAGCCTTGATAGAAAAATACTAAAAGTAGCTACACCTACAAATAAAAAAGAACTTTGTAGAACAACAATAACACATACCTCCGTAAAGTGTCCAGCTGGCAGACAAAAATAAAGCAGGTCGTAGCTCAGTGCAGTCTTTACAATGCTAAACTGAAGCTGGTTTATATAATAAAATACTTCCACTTACAAGCAGCCAATCGGGATCTACGCAA
Source organism: Sepioteuthis lessoniana (assembly GCA_963585895.1). Lineage (NCBI taxonomy): Eukaryota > Metazoa > Mollusca > Cephalopoda > Myopsida > Loliginidae > Sepioteuthis > Sepioteuthis lessoniana. Next base: position 163,053 of record CAUZXS010003265.1, on the reverse strand, counting down.
TGGAATATCCTACTTGTGCACAATGGGATGCCCCAAGGCACCATAAATAGCTCCCGTTCCTCAATCGGTAATTGAGTTTTCCTGTCTTCACGACTGATTGCTCTGAGCTAACTCTCGGCTATCGCTACTAATTGCCCTATGCAACTCGACAAATCCTACAAACTTGAATCTTTTTTGGGATTGGGGAATTTCTACAGGCGATATGTACCAAAATATATAGACCTGACTGAACCGTTTGCAAATTTAAGAAAAAAGAATGTTGAATTTATCTGGTCAGTGGAACTACCAAAAGCTTTTGATAGATTAAAAGTAATTATGGTTAAGAAACCAGTAGTGAAAATTGTAAAAGGACATTACGTTAACCACAGATGCAAGCGAACATTCAATAACTGGAATATTATCACAAGAAGGAAATCTAATAATGTATTCATCAAAAAGACTAATGAACACTGAATTTAATTATTCAAATATAGAGAAAGAAGCATTGGTCATTCTGTGGACAATCACTAGGTCATGACAGTTTTTAATTGGAAAAAAAATTCTTTTGAGAAGTGATTATAGACCATTAGAGTTTATATTCAATCTAAGAAGAGAATTACCCAAAGTCACGTCATTAAGAATACTAAATGGGCAATAAGATTAATGGCATTTGACTTTGATATAGAATATGTCAAAGGAAATTCAATTCCACACGTAGATGCACTATCAATATTGCAATTTTTACAAGGAGTCAAAAGATAAAACAGAAGAATTTGAAGATACATTTTTACATTGGGTAGAGACTGATGTTTTGTCTTTTATATAGAATGGCTGTGGAAACTAGACATGATCCAGTACTTAGTAGGATAATATTGAGAATAAAAAAAAAAAAAGTATGGGGAAATTGTGCCAGGTCAAAAAAAACCTAAGAAATAAGACATAAATTAACGATAGGACATGGAGTGATTTGTAATGGGGATCTGATAATTACCCCAGAAACACTAAGAAAATTGGTAATTAAAAGTGTACATGATGATATACACTGTGGAGTAGTGGCCACACAAAAAAGGATAAAATATGAAGCATGATGGCCGAGATATTCATGATAATGTTGAAGAATATATATAAAGATGCGAAAAATGAAGCATTAAGAAATTTTATACAGACTACTTTACATTCATGGCCCAGAGAAATGGAGCCATGGAGTTGTGTGCATATGGATCATGCATATATAACAGGAGTGGGACTCTTCTTAATACTAGTAGATTCTTTTTCAGGCTGGCCTGAAGTAATCTGTGTGGCAGACAAGACAAGTTCTATGATAAAACAGATTCTAAGGGTCATATTTTCCAGAAACGACATACCAAAAACCCTGGTATCCGATAATGCACCAGAATTTTGCAATGAAGATCTTACTTTATGGTTGGAAAAATAGGGTGTAAACTGTAGAAGACATCACCATATCACCCTCAATTGAATGGTTTAGTGGAAATAATGGTGCAGACAGTAAAAACGGGACTAGAAGCATGTTCTCAACAAAAAGAAAGCAATAGTTTTTCTACCAAGGCTACTTTTAAGCTATCGCACAATACCACATGCCAGAAGACTACAAAGCCCATCAGCTTTAATGGGAAGGCAAATTAGAGCTCCGCTAATGATGTCGTATTCCACAAATGAAAAGATGTGGTACAAAAAGAACAAAGAATCAAATCCAGAAAAGGCAGAATTTATCATGCAAAAAGGCTATAATGCAGCTATAATAAATAAAGAAAAGGGGAGCAATGAATTAGACCATGCAGATCAAATAAGACCCCAGGGTGAATATGAAGAGCAAAATGAAGAAAGCTCGACAATTCCTTCCATTAATGATATATTAGAACAGCCTTTACAAAATAAAATGTCAGAAGACAAAATAATGCATGATCAGGTATGCCAGAATGAGTTTGAAAACTTGGATGAAGATCAGATAATGCAAGAAGACGACTCTGATTACAGCTTAGTGCAGGACAGATATGGATCTCCCAGAGAAAGAAATACGAGAGAGAGACAAGGAGAGCAAAGTAATCCCAAAAAGGAAATAATCTCTAGAAGTACAAGATCTACTGGGGGCATAAAACCTGTATGTTTCAGGGAGATATAGTGATACTGGCAAATTAATCTGCCTAATAAACATAAGTGTAAGTGAGAGCCTCTCACTGAGTCTAACTTGGGAAGCTTGATTAGCCACTAACCAGTGCTAAACTTCACATCACAATACTCTTATCAATAATTCTTAAAATTAATGTCAATGGTCAAGCACTCATTCTGAGAAAACAAATAAAAATGATACACATGTTGTGGAGGTGCCCGTGGTGTAATGGTTATCGTCGTAGGAATTGGACACGACGATACGAGTTCGAATCCTGGACGAGACTGATTGCATTTCACATAGCACTAATACCCTTAGGAAAGGTATGAATCCAATTATTCTCCCTCCACCTATGGGTAAATAGTAGGGCAGATTAGGTTCTTCAGCCTTGGTGAGGCAACTAGTCTAGGAGAAGGAATACTCTGAATTCAAACTTGTTAAACTCTGCTTAAAGATTGACCTTGTGTCATATCCTACCTGGGTGGAAGGGTTGGTAAATATGGATATTCAAAATGTCTGTACTCTGGACAGAAAACAAAATTCATTTGTCAGGTATGAATTTTTTTAGACATTGTGCTTTGGGGTATATACATTTCTATATGTAAAAGATCTATCATTGATATTGAGCACTATTTAACAATACTGCAATATTTGATCCTCCATTAACTCACCAAGTGAAGAGGTGCCCGTGGTGTAGTCGTTATCGTCGTAGGAATTGGACACGACAATACGAGTTCAAATCCTGGACGAGACTGATTGCATTTCACATAGCACTAATACCCTTGGGAAAGGTATGAATCCAATTATTCTCCCTCCAGCTATGGGTAAATAGTAGGACAGATTAGGTTCTTCAGCCTTGGTGAGGCAACTAGTCTAGGAGAAGGAAAACTCTGAATTCAAACCTGTTAAACTTTGCTTAAAAATTGACCTTGTGTCATATCCTGCCCGAGCGGAGGGGTTGGTAAATAGGATAAAAATGTTACACAGTTCCAGTCACAGGTTTTTGCTTTGTTGTGTGCATGTCTGAAAGGCAATCGGCTCAAGAAGGGCTGAGCACTGTGCCTCACCCAATCCCTATCTGCTTATCAGTGTGGTAGGTAGTTTTTATGCATCGTCTCACATGTGATACTGGCTTTTTCAATTCAAGACTATTTGAATCAATGAATGTGATAAATTGTAAATGATGTGATATATCTTTTTCACTTAAATTAAAACAAGACGATTATATTTTATTTTAAGATAAATCTGGATTACTGCTAAACTGGAGTATTTTATCTGTAAGTGATGAATTAAGGTTTGATATCCTCATCATAACCGGGGCCCATTAGTATAATAGGTAGAGTGTTCGCTAATTGTCTGGGAGACTGGTGTTCAATCCCAGGTCGAGTCATACCAGAGACTCAAAAAAAATGGTACATGATGCTTCCTTGCTTAACATTCGGCATTATAATGTACGGATCAAGGGTAAAGTGGAACAATCCAGGGAATGGAGTAATGCCCTCCCCTACACCTCGGTGTAGTAGCTATTAAAAAGAAACCTTCAGGTTGCCTTTGACTACGGCCGGCCAACTTATTTTATCATACTTTTTATATTCTCTCTTGTGTGTGTGTGTGTATGTATATATATATATATATATACATCCATGCACATAGGTTGTATTTCTCTGTATGTGTTGCACAATATTAATGATTTTATATATTTTCTGAAGCAGCACTCTTATGAATTAATGTCTTGAGCTGCCACTGAAGAGTAATCTAATATTCTTATTTGGTTCCTTTTGAAAGTTATCTTAAGTAAATTAATCTATAACTTACACTTGATTCGCATATGCATACTCTGTATTTACGTACTCCCCCCCTGGCTGTAGTATATGACATGTCGTCAGTTTATTGAGGATAGGGAGCATACCCTTGCACATTAGCAAATCCAAAAATAAACACATTCCAGAGACCAGAATCTTGAGGAGGTCCAGGCTTGTTTTTGCTGTGTTCTGTCCAAAGACAAATTTATAACTGAAGGAGAGAAACACACTCCAATCACAGCCCTAGGACTCTATGTCTGTGTGTAGACACCCAGCTCCCCTCATTATCTGTCTGCTAATAAATAAATTTTGCTTTGTTTAGCAAAATACAAGGCCAGAAATATGGGGCACCTGATGAGAATTGAGTCAGCAGGACTTAGAATATGCTAACTATATTCCCTGTAAGACCCTGCCCCCAAAATGAGTATCCTGGGTAGGACACTAAACTGCATCTGATGGTGAGACTCCAGATTTAGGGAGTGTGGAGTACTCTATCATTCCCATTACTCCCAGGACCAATCTGATCCAGAGTGATGGTACATGTTAGAGTCCGATCTATAGGTCAAATAGATTTGTTTTAAAATTATTTGTATTAGATAGAAATAATTGGTGCCATATAACTGTAAATTATTAGTATTAAGAATAGTTACATGAAACTATAATTATTTACTCAGGATTATCATTAGTTATTTGAAACTATATATATTTACCAACCCCTTCGGTAAGGCAGGATATGACACAAGGTCAATTTTTAAGTGGAGTTTAACAGGTTTTGAATTCAGTTTTCCTTCTCCTAGACTAGTTGCCTCACCAAGGCTGAAGAACCTAGTCTGTCCTACTATTTACCCATAGCTGGAGGAAGAATAAATGGATTCATACCTTTCCCAAGGGTATTAGTGCTATGTGAAATGAAACCAGTCTCGTCCAGGATTTGAACTCGTGTCACCATATTCATTTCCTACGACGATAACCATTACACCACGGGCACCTCCATATTTGAAACTATATAATCGCTTAAAAAAGGCCTTGGAATTAAATTATCAAACAAGAGATGATATGCTGTAATGCCAATCAACAATCTCCTAAAGATTTAAGAAAATTGGCAAAAAGACCAATAAAATTTGTACACATTGAAAGATCGTTTTATTTTCAAATGATATAGAATATATGGATGCAGTGGCAACTCTAGCCTATTTTTGCTACTCGTGCCCCCCCCAGCCCTCTGTCAACTTCAGTTCCCAACCCGTGGTCCGTGGACCCAAAGTAAGTCATCATAGTTGCTATTGCGTGATTCTCCATTGTATAGCACAGATTGACTAACGTACCTTGCATGGTGGTTTTTTTGTAAACAATCAAGATACTATATAATTTGTAGTCTTGTTAATACAGTAGATAAGATAATTTTTTTTCCTTTCAGAAATATAGAAGAAAAGAGAAGATGTTCATTACTATGACGAGAAAAATATGTTTATTAGAATAAAGAAATTGATGACAATGACAACTAACCAGGTTAGCAATTAAGTCCACAACTCTCCCGGTCATTTGTCTCATGTGGTTATGTTTACAAACAGCTATTCGTACTACTACATATACGTTTGCTTGCAGCAGTAGTAGTAATCGTTCTTCATGTGTTTATGCGTACGTATGTGTCTACGATATACACAGACACAGCTAGTAGTTTCAATTTCGCTTAAAATAAAGATTATTTGTTGAAAATGTATTCAAATAAACATTTTAGTTACAGAATGTAATATATGCAACATTCATTAAAGAAATAGAGATCTGTTAGTGAAAAAATGAATTAAAACACGCCGTTTAACCAACATTTACCATAGCGATGATGATGACGTCGGCGACTGCTATAATCTGCTATCCCCCCCCTCTCTCTCTCTCTCTCTCCCTCTTCCCAAGACAGGCGTCAGCAGTCACATTGTGCTAATTTTTTTGAGCACGGTATTTTGACTTGCTTTTGCCATTGGCTACAGCCAAAAGCGAGATTTCTCTAACATTACGCGTGTTCAACATTATAGCCGATTTTATGGGATGTTTAATGGATCTGACGGTGGCCGGACAAAGACCATCCGTTCAAAACAGCATCGTTGTATTATTCCCAGATATATTTATGAACTTTTGGCTACTTAGTTATCGAAACTTGAATAGATATGTAATTTAATTGAGATCAGACTAAGTATGTTTGCTTGAAATTAATGGATGATTTTTAATCCATTTTGAATAACATTGACCGAGTTATTGGTTGTGCTGGGCATGAGTAGCACTAGTCCCATCTCCGCCCCTGTATGGATGCCTGAAGTATTTTATTGGTTGGTTTGATGGTATGTCAATCCTTGGGTTATTTTATAGCAAAGCAAAGGTACTGTTATTCCAGTACTTTCCCATAGCATTTAGGTGTTGTAGGATTTTAGGCATTTGGGTTCAAAGAGTTAAAAACGGGTAAACACTTCATACTTAGTTACAATATCAATGTTTTAAGAGGCAATATATTAATGTAGTTAAAAATGATTTTAAATAGGTAAACGCTTCGTACTTAGTAGCAATATCAATGTTTTAAGAGGCAATATATTAATGTAGTTAAAAATGATTTTAAATAGGTAAACGCTTCGTACTTAGTAGCAATATCAAAGTTTTAAGAGGCAATATATTACTGTAGTTAAAAATGATTTTAAATAGGTAAACGCTTCGTACTTAGTTACAATATCAATGTTTTAAGAGGCAATATATTAATGTAGTTAAAAATGATTTTAAATAGGTAAACGCTTCGTACTTAGTAGCAATATCAATGTTTTAAGAGGCAATATATTAATGTAGTTAAAAATGATTTTAAATAGGTAAACGCTTCGTACTTAGTTACAATATCAATGTTTTAAGAGGCAATATATTACTGTAGTTAAAAATGATTTTAAATAGGTAAACGCTTCGTACTTAGTAGCAATATCAATGTTTTAAGAGGCAATATATTACTGTAGTTAAAAATGATTTTAAATAGGTAAACACTTCGTACTTAGTAGCAATATCAAAGTTTTAAGAGGCAATATATAATGGAGTTAAAAATGATGGTCATATGGAAGTCAGACCTGACCGATAAAATGAAACACAGTTTCTTCCAAACAGCGGTCGTCTCGATACTGCTATATGGATGCACTACATGGACGCTAACTAAATGGCTGGAGAAAAAGCTAGACGGCAACTACACAAGAATGCTAAGAGCAATTTTGAACAAGTCCTGGAGGCAACACCCCACAAAGCACCAACTATACGGCCACTTACCTCCCATCATGAAAACTATCAAAGTTAGACGACCCAGACATGCAGGACTCTGCTGGAGAAGCAGGGACAAGCTCATAAGTGATGTACTCCTATGGACTGAGCAAAAACAGGATGACCAGCTTGAAACTACATACAGCAGCTCTGTAAGGATATGGGATGTAGCCCTGAGGACCTGCCAGAAGCGATGAACAATAGGGAGGAGTGGCGAGAGAGAGTCAGGGATATTCATGCTGGTGGCACGACATGATGATGAAGAGCCAATATATTAATTTTTTTTGTTCCTCCCCATCTTTTCTTTTTTTTCATTTCTCTCTCTTTCTCACTTAACTTTTCCTTTATTTGCTCTCTCTCTAACTCCTTCTTGTTCTCTCTCTCTCCCACTCATACATGTGTATGCAACAATTGACTACAATAATATACAAACACTTTGTAAATTCACACAGGTCTATATATCCAATCCTAATATTTTCTTTCCACCATCTCATCTGATAGAAGCACTGATGTTATTCATCAGTGCTCACAAGAAATTTTAGGTTCTGCTCTTGACATTTCTGGAGTGGATATCTCATACAGTATATCAGTACATCAAATCATGTTGGCCAAGTGGTTTGTTTCAAGAGAACAAAAAACCTCTTTAATTACCTTTGAGATGTGCACTTTTCAATTTGTATGTCTTCTTTATATGCTTTTTACACTAAGTGAGTTCCATCAGCAACATTCACGTACAAATTTGCACAAAATAATTTTCTTATAATGGAGTTCAGCATAATGTCTCCCTTTCTCCAACCGATAGAGGATGGATGTAAATGTAGATTATTTTTTATTTTTTCTCCCTCTCTCTTTCTGCTTTTAATTTCTCTATTTCTTTCTCTCTCTTATATATTTCCCTCTTTTTTTTTCTCTCTCTCTCTCTCTCTCCCCTGACTTGTTTGTTTTACTCTAATACTCGGTTCTCACCTCTCTCTCACTCTTGATTTTTCCTCTTTCTCCTTTTCTTATTTTATTCCCCCCTCCCCCTCTCTCTTTCTTTTCTGTAATTGGTTTTTCATCTCTCTCTTTCTCACCCACTTGTTTTCTCTCTTTCTCTGTCCTTCATTTGCTTTTTTCTCCTCTTTCCCTTTCCAACTTGTTTTATTTTTCGAGTTTCACTTGTCCTCCTCTTTTTTTTTTTTTTTTTTGCTTTCTCCCACTGAGTTTTTTTCTCTCTCTCCTCAATTTTTTCTCTTTCTGTTTACCCACTATTTCCCTCCCTCTTCTTTTACTCCCTCCCTTGTTATCTCTATTCTTTCCTCATTTCCTCTCTGAAACTCTCTCTCGTTTCCCTTTTTTCCCTTGAACTCTTTCCTTTCTTATGTGTTCTATTGACTACAATAATGGACAAAAACTTTGTGAAATAAAATCTTCATAAAAGATGTGTTTGTTTAAAATATGCACTGCTGGTGGTAGTAGTAGCATCTCTTTTTCTCTTAATCCCATGGAGCTGTCTGGAAACCAAAACAAAGTGGTTGAGAAGACTGACAGTTGCCCATACAGCAGGTTTCCTGCTCAATGCCACCAGAGTTGTCCAAGGGAAGAGAGGAAGCTAATACAATTTAGCATCAGGATTTGCCAGGATGAAGATAACTGTGTGGAATTGCATTAAGTATTCTGGCTCTTAGTTTCTCCTAGACTGGTTGCCAACCAAGGCTAGAGAGACCAGCCTACTCTGTTAGTTTACTTCTATCTAGGAGAATATTAATTATTGGTCATAAACAATCAACAGTGGGGGTGTCTTTGTGGTGTAATGGTTAAAGCGCTGGACTGTGGAATTGTAGTATGTGAGTTTGAACTCCAGTCGCGCAATTATGTTCATTTTCGGATAAATATCTTTAGGAAAGGTATGACCCCCCCCTATCCCCCCAGCTATGGGTTAAATAGTACCACTACTGTCCTTCTTGAAGAATGGATTTGGCATTAAATAATCCAAGAAGATTGATATGCCATTAAAAACAACAAACAAACAATTAACAGACAATTGTAATGGATTTTATCAATTTTCAAATCTTTATGCTATTCATTCGTAGAAAATTGGTCTTATGCTAATCTAATCAAATATGAAAATATTTCTTAAAAATCAATCCACCTTTTTTCTTTATCAACTATTGGTTATTTTCCAAGTTTCTTGATAACAATTTTGCCACTTTGCAACTACAGTAGACTCCATGTTTTTAACACTGTTGAAGATTTAGGTGCCATTGTAAAAAATTTGCAGTTATTACATATGGAATTTATATCAAGTCTATCAATGAAGAGAAAACAAAAAGTATAGATGAAAATTACTTTTTATTACTGTTGTGTGTATATATATATATATATATATATATATATATATATATATATAAGAAAAAATAGGAAAACAAAAGTGATGAATTTATTTTAATGGAAAGTCACTGTTAAATGTTTCAGTTTTAATAAACTTTCATGAGGACTTTAAGATGGTGAAAAGTGTTGCTTGAACAACAATGGATGTTTTATTAAAATAGTAGGGTAAAAAACAAAATATATATACAAAGGAAGATCACATAACCATTCAAGCAGTGTTCTTTTTTGAAAAACCTATGACGTGATTAGCACAGGCAATAATGTTTATCATCTTTCAATCCTATCTCCTAGAAATTAAACACATTTTTAAACATTTGTTTTTCTGTTTTCTTTATACTGTCAGATTTACTTCCATATATATATGTGTGTGTGTGAGTAGTGTGTTCGGCAATGGTCCATACCAAAGACTCAAAAAATGGTACTTGATGCCAACTTGCTTAACACTCAGCATTATAAGGTAAGGATCAAGGGTAAAGTGGAGATAATCCAGGAAATGGAGTAGCGCCCTCCCCAACACCTCAGTGTAGTAGCTTTTGAAAAGGGAGCCTTCAGGTCATCTTCAACTAAGGTCACCAACTTTACTTATATATATTAATTATACAGTTCAGAAGACCTAATGTTAATTATTTTAAGCTTATCATTAATTGATAAGAATTTTGAATTTCTTTTCCGATTTCTGTGTTTTCAGTGGCATTATTTTAAGGTTTTACAAATTTTAGTTTTTAAAATACGGTACTAAAATGTTCACATGCTATTGCTGCAAATTAATCTCAGACAATTGTTTTTCAAGAGTAGTTTCTTGGACAATAGTTTAGAAAAACAAAACATACTGTATGTCATTAAAAAAAGAGTGATATCAACCTTTGGTTATTCTATGCCAAAGTCAGTTTAGCATTTAGAATTTTTTTATTGTATTTGATTATAAACTATATCTTCGTAATTATTTTAAACAGGTAAACTTTTTAGACTTAGTTGCAATGTCAATGTTTTAAGAGTAATTGTATGTATTAACCTAACCCCTCTACACAAACAGGATGCAATGCAAGAACAATTTTAAACATTTTAACAAGTTTGAATTGAGAGTTTTCCTTCTCCTTGATTGGTTGCCATACCCAGGTTAAAGAATGCAGTCTGTCCTACTATTTTACCCCTATGACAGTTACTATTTTTCTGGAGAGAGAATAGTTGGATGCATACCTTTTCTAAGGTTATCAGCGTTAGGTAAAATGCCAACTGCTTTGTCTAGGATTTGAACTCTGGTTGCCTTGTTCATTTCCTACGATAACAACTACACCACAAGCACTTGCAGTTCAAAATCACCTTAAACATTATCTCAAACAAACCTATTTGATCTATGATAGTTACTACAAATTTGTATCAGAGTGGAAGTGGGAGTAATGGCAATGAAGAGGTGAGTCCACACTCTTACTCTCCAGAACTGGTGCCTCATCATTGGATGCAGTTTTGTGTCATACTCAATGCACTAAAAATGGAAAAATATTTACATGATTACTAAATTTTCATCAAGAAAATAACTGTTGATTTTCTGTTATTTTTTTGTTTTGTTTTTGTTTTTATTACAAAAAAAAGCAAAACAAAATTTACTGCCTTTTTCTCTTTTCTTTTTCTATGTAAATGAAGTGACCAACTTTCTTGGGACAGTAATGATGAGTTACTAAGGTTAGGTAAGTATTAAGTACTTACCTTGAGGTTATGAAAGACTTACCCAGGGTTAAGTATGTGTTGACTGTGTCTGTATAGATTTATACTCATCAAAAACAGGAATATTGGTCATACTTGCTGACACTTTAAAAGTATTGACATTGAATTTCTTGAGTCATACAAGCGTTTATGACTTTTATTTTTGGTCAAGATGATAGTACTATATTTAATAACTCTTGCTTTAGATCTTTTAGAGAAATGAAGATTTTATAGTTGTTCCTTGTCAAGGGAGATTTAAAGAGTTTGAAATCAAACATCTGTGTTCCACTTGGTTGCAACAGAGGGCATTTTAGGAAGTAAAATGACAAGGGGTTATCTTTGAATTTAAGGCTTCAATACATCTTTTGATACAATTGACCCCTAACCAATGAGGTCATCTTAGGTGCTGCTGACTGCCTCTTAAAGCCTTTATTATACCTGGGTCAGCTGAAAAAGTTCATAGGTTGATCAAGATACTCTCATGGAATGGAAAAACATAATCCTTCTTGCTTGCCCAGTTGGCTGGGGCTGTAGAATACACTGACTGCAACTCTGCAGAGGGTAAGACCCCCCCAATGAGTGTCCTGGATATGACACTAAACGGTCTGATGGTGAGGTCCCAGTAATGCTGGGGCTTTGGGGAGGAGCACCCCTTCATTGCCATTGCTCCCAGGTCCACTCTGTCCCGGTGTGGTAGCACCTGATAGGGCCCTATCTATAGGTTAAATAGAACTAACGGCATATTTATACTAAAGTGAATTGTTTGAAATAGAAATGTTTTTGACAAACCGTACTTACATTTAAACAGCGTGCTTATGCTTAACTGAATTATTTGAAATAGAACAGTTTTTTGACATTGAAACTGTACACTAAACTGAATTGTTTGATATGGAACTGTTTTGACATGTAACTATGTGTAAACAAAATTTGTACTTATACTAAACTAAATTAGCTGAATTAGAACTGCTTGACTAAAGTGAATAGCTAGAAATAGAAATGTTTTTCACAATACACCTGTACTTACATTTAAACTGCATGCTTATGCTCAACTGAATTGTTTGAAATTGAACTGTTTTTGACATTACACTAAACTGAATTATTATATATAACTGCTTGAATAACTGATTATTTACATAAAAATGGATTTGGCGTTAAATAACCTACAAAGGTTGATATGCCATAAAACCCAACAAACCAAACCTAATCCCTCTTGCATTTACACACTTCTTTGGTGTTTCAGTGCTTGGAAAGCATTGGTAAAAAAAATCATCAACTGCTGATATGTCATATGAACTTTTCAGCCCCACCCCCTGTATTGGGTAGCTATAAAAAGTATTTTTTTAATTTAAAATGATTAAATTTATTAGAATTGAATTAAGTTTTACATGTTAAAATTTTTTAAATTTAAATTAGATTAAAAAAATCAGTCCAAAAGGTATATCTTTTGTATCTATATTTGTAACTCTTGCAATTGTGCGTGTGTGTGTGTGTGTAATATATATATATATATAATACATATATATATATATATGTATGTAAATTTTTATTTAACATAATGGTTCTTAATTTAATCGCTCCTAGCTTAAGAAAACAAAATTATCTGCACCAATTCTTCTAATTTAGGGTGAATTTATTTTTTCTGTCTAAGGACACTCCTCTAAGGGATTTTTGAAGGTCACTACCTCTGTCTATTTCCTCATCACTGCTTGTCTGTCATGGTATTTTTCTCTGAAAGGTGACCAAAAGAAACAGGTTTCCTTTTTTAGAATTTTTAAATATTTTAAAATGCATATGCTTTTTAAATCTGTTAAGTTTTGCACGTACCACAGAATCTTATACACACACACACACACACACACACACTGAGGATAAAAACTCACAACTCCGAGTTTCACATTGTTGATCCTAGTATTCAGCATTTATTTTTTTAATTTAAAAAATTTTTTTTTTAAGATTAAACAGAATAAATATGTACTCTCTTTGAATCATGTGACCTATAGTTCACATACTAAGTCACATAGTGTCAAATTACTAAGTAAATATTTACTTTCATGGCAACTCTGGAAAGCTTAGTATATTCTTCTCAGCACACTTCATAATTTCTTGACCCCTTGTGACAAGCACACACACACACACACACACACATATATAAACAAACATATTATAGGTAAGTGCCCTATCAGTATCTTATAACACAACCAGATTTTATTGGTTTTCTGTCACATTGTGGTAATGCCAGATGAAATGTACGAGAAAGTATATTGTGGGGATCTCTCTTCGCCTAACACAAACCTACTGTTTCCATAAATGTGTAGCGGAATGCTTCTTAGATAGTCTTCAAAACTTTTTTTCATATTAAAGGTTATAATTTATGAAATAGTTATTTGCCCTTTGTTTATAAAAGAAACTGAACGACTTGTTATTTTTGATGAAATGTTTCGTATTATAGAACTTTAATCAAGGGAAGGACACTTAAACTCTAACAATCAAGTTAATGCTTTCTACAAACTATTTTAAGAAAATCTTCAAAATGGTATGTTCAAACAAAAAACATTTATTAAAAAAGAACAATTAAAACAAACAAACATATATATATATATATATATATATATTTGTTTGTTTTAATTGTTCTTTTATATATATATATATATATATATATATATATATATATACACACACACATATACAACCAAAACATGATTTGATCAGCAATTGTGTGTCATAGTACAAAAGCATAAAAAGAATAAAGCAAGCTTTTTTAATTGTATTTTACAAAATTTTTATTTAATCTTAGATTATAGTGGGACCTTCTCGTAATGTTTCAATACATTTACATGGAATTGGTCAACAAGCAGTCTTATATTGAGCTACTGCAAAATTACAACAATGTTGCTTTGCTTGCAAAAGGGTGAACAGAAAAATTGCTTATTGAAAGAAATGATCCAATAACCTCCATCAAAATACAGGGTCTCTCACAATTTTTGAAACAAATAAATGATAGAGATGGAAATTATATTTATTGAAAGGCAAAAGGATAAAACTTAAGGATTTGCAACCATTTAGTATTAAAAAATGAGCCTTAGAGTACGTATTTCAAATATCCTGAGCTCAGGCAGCTGGGGCTGTAGAATGCGTTGACTGCATCTCTGCAGAGGGGTAAGACTCCTCCCCTTCAATGAGTGTCCTAGCATGACACTAAACAATTTGATATAAGTGGTACATTGCAATACTTGGAACTGTTTAACTTTGTTAACTATGTTAAATTAAATTGTTAGAAATAGAACTGTTTGATCATTTAACTGTGTGTCTCTACAAAATGTGTTTGCAAATCATCTATTCAATATATATGTAAAAACAGGATTTGGCATTAAGTAACCAATTATGGTTGATATGCCATAAAACCAAACCAAATCCAGATGTCTGCCATTCAGATAAAGGTACTTTTGAATATGGTGTGCAAAGTTATTGATTATGTGGGTACATTCCTCCTGGGTGATCAGAGGCCTTGATAGTGAAGAACCCATTGCCCGATGATCTTCACAAGTGTTGTTACATTTCGCTTTGGCCAAACAAACGACACGTAATATATATAAAAATATATATTTATTTTCTCAACGGACAATTGTGTGAAGTCGGAGCAATCAGGAGAGGTATTACAATTGTTAGTCTATGAGGCCTGAACTCTTCAGTGTAAGTAGACGATGACCGAGAAAACACACACGGGGAAACAATGGGACAAGCTTGCGTGAGCAGTGGATTTTTCACTGTCTTCTGTTCAATTCGTTGGCCTTATATTACCATCAAACTCCCATGCGGAGATATGGACATGCCTCCACACCCACGCAATCTCTTCCCATAACTGGCCAACGGAATATGCAACTTCCGCCATCTTTGGAATGGCATGTTTGATCATCATCGAGCAGAAATAACTGTCATTCAGTTAACAGGTCACCCTCTTCCGGTGCATCAGTTTGTGACTGCACCGTGGGATTTTAACCTTGTCCCATATTGTCAGCCAAGCTGTATTTTAGAGTGTCATGACCTTCAAAATTCTTAATCAACATGAAAATCTGACTCTTGTTTGGAAATGTGTTGAAATTGAACTTTTGTATCTTGCTTGACGATCTTGCAACAATAAGTTTCATGATATTTCTTCATACAAAAGATCTTCTGCGCCATCATCCAAGGAATGATTTTGCTATATTTGGTTGTCTATATCAAAATGGTAACTATTTCACCTGCAATAATCAGAAATGAGAAAGAGAATAAAGTCAACAGGGAAGATCTTATAGGCCACAGCTTTATTTCAACAGTTGTAAAAATAAAAACCTGTACTCCCTTAGGATGAGAGCCCAGTCTGCTGGTGCTGTAGAATAACCTGATTACATCTTGTTAGAGGGGTAAACCCCCCCCCCCAGCATGTTTCCTGGATATGACACAAAACCATCTGATGGTGAGGCTCTTGAAATGCTGGAGCTTTGGGGAATGCAAAGTATTCCTTCGTTGCCATCACTCCTAGGTCCACTCTGTCCCAGAGTGATAGCACCAGATAGGGTACTATCTATGGGTCCAATAGAACTGTTTGACATTTAAACTAAGAGCAAACAAACGACTCATGCCAAATTGAATTGTTTGAAATAGAACTGTTTTTATATTTAACTGTGTGTAAACAAATGACTGACATTTAATTGAATTGTTAGTGATACATGGCAATGCTGTGAACTATTTAACTTTGTTGACTGACGTTTACAAATCTAATATATATGAATAAACCAGATTTTGCATTAAATAATGTACAGCCATAAAACCGAACTGAACTAAACCTATCTCTTAAGAAGACATTTCAAAATATCACTTTACCCTTCCAAGTTTGTTTAAGGCATTAATTTTTATCTTTCAAAATTAAACTTTTTTTTTTATAGCAATTGCTTAAGTTTTACTTTTCTGGATCAGAAAAATAAGTTATGAATTTCTGAGTACTAACTAATTCAGTGTTGAACTGTATGTGAAATGAATTGGAACTCTGCAACTCATGTCCTTGTGTCTTAGACAACAAACTTATCTATTAATGTATGTATTTAGCCAACCACTTCATGGGCAGGAGATAACACAAGGTAAATTTTTAAGCAGAGTACAGGTGGTTTGAATTCAGTTTTTTCCTTTTCCTAAACTAGTTTCCTAATCAAGGTTAACAGACCAGTCAACTAGGGGTGTAGAGTACATTAACTGCATCTTTGCAGAAGGATAAGCCCCCCCCCAACAAGTGTTCTGGACATGACATCAGACCATCAGATGATGAAGCTCCAATCCTAGATCTCTGGTATATGAAATAACCCTTCATTGCTATTACTTCTAGGTTCACTCTAATCCACAGTGGTACTAACTGATAGGGTCCCATCTATCAATCAAATAGAACTGTTTAACCGTTTAACTGTAAGCAAACAAATGACTGATGTTAAATTGAATTGTTAGTGTTACATAGCACTACTTGAAACCATTTATCTGTGAGCAAACAAATAAGCTCTGACTTGGTTAAAATGTTACTTACAAACTATTTGTTTATAAATCATATATCTAATATATATTTATAAAGAGGACTTGGCATTAGATAACCTAGATTATATAAAACCCAACCGAACCAAATCCCATATTTTTAATATATATGTATAAAGAGGATTTGGCATTAAATAACCTACAATGGTTGATATGCCATAACCCTAACCCAACCTATGCTGAAGAGCCTCGGCTTCCCACTATTTTACCATAACTGAGAGAAGAACAGATGGATTCCTGCAATTCCCTAGAGTGTTAGTACAATGTGAAATGCAAATAGACTTGAATTTGAATTCATGTCACTGATTATATTTCATATGATGATGATGATGATCATTTTGCTATGCCCAACTCTGTGTGTATATATATATATATATATATATATATATATATATATATATATATAGAGAGAGAGAGTGTATGTGTACACATATATATATATGTGTGTGTGAGTGAATGAGTATGTGTACACATATGTGTATATGTACATATATTATGCTAAGTCCAACTATGTTTAGTGTACGTGTGTGTGTGTATATATATATAACATTTTTTTAGACCTTATTTTTCCAATGCAAGTACTTTGGGAAACGAGAAAAGTTTTGATAAACTACAATTTGATTCCTTAATTGAATTTCTATTTCTTCATTCCCCAATAATACTTGCATAGGGAAAAATAAAGTCTAGAAAAGTTTGGCTTCATGTTATCCTTGCTGCACTTTTAACCTGAATTAAGGTAGATTCAATGCTGAGAATTTCTTGAACTTTCTAAACATTTTTGTTCATTTCAATATAAATACATGTAAATTTTGATTCATATGTTGTTTCATTCAGACTTTATATATAAAGATGTCCAAATTTGCCTATTTTTACATAGAAAATAGGTTAATTTCTAAATTTCAGTAACCAGGGCACAAAGGCTGAATTTGAAGGAAATAATGACCACTTTCTATATTTTTTACAAAATGAGCAATTAAGAAATAATACATACTAGCCAGGAACAATAGTTGTGTTTCATAGTGTTCACTTCTGTCTTAAAAGATAGTTTGAATTTTGATAGTTTTTGTACGTACCAGTATTACTTATATTTGACCTGTTGAGCTACCAGTGTCCTGATATATAAAAACACTTGATTAACCCTTTACAGAATCGAGTCCTAAATTATACCCTTTTTAAGAGAAGTAATACTCCCCCCCCCCCGAAATAATGTTTTTTCCTGTTTTTTTTTTTTTTTATAAACACCTTCTATATGTTGTATGTGTTTAAGTCATACCTGACTAAATTTAAATAGTTGAAGAGAAAGTAAAATCAGTTGTACTGCCTAGCATAGAGATTGAACTGACAATGTCCAGGTTATGAGTAACTTTTTAAAAAAAAATTTTTTTCAAATATATATATATAAAAACTAAGGCAGTTTCTCTTCAAGAACTACAATTTCCTATTGCCTTCAGGGATGACACCTGGTATTCATGCCGGCTGATTGGATATCTTTTGAACACTTGGTCTTAGGGGGCCATCCTCCCAGGCTTTACCTGCTCTGCAGAGTTGAGTGGATTGCTTGGTATCTGAGGCATCCCAATGGGGGAATACCAATGGGGCCAAGTATTTTTTTGCACCTGCAGTGCACAAATCTTGATTCATGCACAGTCCACACAATAAAATAGACATGTGCCACATTCTGGCTTTGTGGGAAGTCAGATAGATACCAATCTTTTTCTGATGTCTTGAGAATTTTTGCCACTCAGCTCTAACTCCCCACCAACACCCTTTTATCAGGATTTTTGCTTGTTCATATTAAGCAGAGACTGGAATATACAAAGACTATTTGTTAATAAAAACTAGAATTTCTTTCTAAATTTTACCAGTTTAAATTTGAAAGAAATTTATCTACTGTGTACTTGAATTAAGCCAATTAGTCTTAGTCTGTAAACCGATTCATGTCAGACCAGCTTGATCTGATTATCTGTTTTAAAAGGGTTAAACCTTCACTATTCCTTGGAAAACATTCTTTGAATAGAATGGACAATCTTGCTACAATTTTGTAAACATACGGTTTTTATTGCAGCAAATTATGACTCATAAAATCTTATGAGGCAGAAGATCTATCAATGTCAAAATCAAATTTTAAATGAAATTAGAATGCACTTACCAAAGTCAGTATTTAATCATTAACAACTTTATATTACTGAGGTGAGTCGAAAGTTTTGCAATATTTTAGTAGCATGAGGCACAATTCAAACTGCTCCAGATGGTTTTGTTGAGGTTGTGAAGATAACAAAACCAAACTGGAATATGAGATGCTGAAATTACCTGATAATCTCTGTGAGTGCACCCCCACCTTTTGCTCAACAAATGTTTTTGGTTGCTTCTGTGGCATTATGGCCCAGCTTGAACTCATAAAGGATAAGTTACCAAATTAGAGTACACTGCATGCTCATCTGTTCAGCTTTCAAATCTGACATAGAGTGAAGCAATACACAGTATATCAGTGCTCTAACTACCACAATACTACTAAGCATGGCATCTACTTACCACACCTTGAATATGCCAGTCGGCTGGGGCTGTAGAATACACTGACTGCTTCTTTGCAGTGAGAGACGCCCCCCCCCAAACGAGTGTCCTGGATATGATACTAAACAATATGATGGTGAAGTTCCAGTAATGCTGGAGCTTTGGGGAATGAGGAGTACCCCTTTATTGTTATCACTCCCAGGTCCACTCTGGCTCAGCAGTAGCACCTGATGGGATCCTATAGAACCAAATTGCATACTTATTCTAAACTGAATTGTTTGAAATAGAACTGTTTTGAGATTTAACTGCTTATAAACAAAAACTATGCTTATGCTAAACTGAATTGTTTGAAATTTAATTCAGCATTAATTGACCCGAAAGATATGCCATAAAACAACCAACCAATTACACCTTGAACTGCTTATATACATACCGCAAACTTGCATCTACCAAAATAACATAAAATTTTTGACTCGCCATAGTATTTCTTATTAATGTCTAGTATGCATGGTGGAGAATTATCACCTGAAGATTATGGTGGGATTTTCTCACATAAACCATATCAAAATGAACAATATGAGGAGGGACCTTGAAATACCAAATAAAATCACTGACATGATCAAGAAGAAAAAAATAAGGTGGTTCGGTCATGTGGTACATAAAAACAACACTAGTTATATCAACCATTCGTACAAGGAGGTGGACTCCCTGTGGCGTAGTGGCTAACGTGCTGGACTGCACCCTAGAAGTAAGTGAGTTCCAACTCGAATTGCGGTATTATGTTCACTTTTGGACAAATACTCTAAGGAAAGATATGAACCCCCTTATCCCCCCAGCTATAGGTTAAATAGTATCACTGCTGTTCTTTTACAAGGATGGCTTTGGCATTAAATATCCCACAAAGATTGATATGCCATTAAACATAGAAACCAAACCAAACCAAACCATTCATACAAGATTGATTTTATTAACAGGAGACTCAGAAGACGAACGCTGAATCAATGGATTAATCAAATAAAGGAGTAAACAAAACAACCTTCATTAATGGTAGAAAAAAGGGCTAAAGATGGGACAAAGTGTAGGGGGGGAGTCCTTGTGTGGACAAAGTGTAAGGGAGGGAGTCCTTGTGTGGACAAAGTGTAGGGGAGGGAGTCCTTGTGTGGACAAAGTGTACGGGGGGTCCTTGTGCGGACAAATGTGCATAAGGAACTTTTAGGGATTTTTGCAAATAATTATTATAATAATAATAATAATGAATTTTCTTTCACTCCAAGTGCAAAATATCATTCTGCCCTGTTGGTCACTGCAGGAAAATAAGAATTCCCTCCTAACCAAAAAAAAGTGTTCTTGGTATGACAGTAAACTTCATCTAATAGTGAGACTCCAATTCTGAAGATCTGTGGAGTGTTGAGTATTCTTTTATTGCTATTAGTCCCAGGTCTCTTGTGAACCGGAATTATAATAGTTGTTAGGGTCCCATCTATAGGTCAAATAAATCTGTTTAAAAATCATTAGAACTGGAGCCTCACCATCAGATGCAGTCTCAGACACTTGTAGGGGAAGTCTTATCTGTCTGCAGAGGTGAAGTTGTATTTTACAGCCTCAACTGATAGTGGTACTTTTTTCTATATATGAGAGTGAGTCAAAAGTTTTGCAATATTTTGCAGTTCTGAATGCTTTTGATGAGGTCGTGAAGGTGACAAACCACACTTGACTGAGATGCCGATCTTGCCTGATACCGAGTGCTTACTTACTCACTAGATTTGCCTCTCTGGCTTGGAACATGGCCTTGGAATCCATAGTTTTAGGCTTATCTGACCTTGCCTGATCATCAAGGTTTTTGCAACCTAAGCAAAATTTCTTGAACCATCCAGTGATCAACTACACCATCACTTTTCGCACAACAAATGTTTTTAGTTGCTTCTGTGGCATAATAGCTGATTTCGAACTTGTAAATCATCATTTCCTAAATTAGAGCACCTTGCACATTCATCTATCTGGCTTTCAAACTACATACAGAATGAAGCAATGCACGAGTCACATTAACTACAACAATACTGTTAAGTACAGCAGGTACATAATATAGCTTGAACTGTTTTTTTTCACATGATATACATGCCACAAACTAGTGTGTACCGAAATATTGCAAAACTTTTGAATCACCTTTAGTATTTATTTAATTTTTATAGAGGTCTTTAGATACTGTTTAATTCTGTATTCCATTTGCTCCTAGGATCAACTTGAATATTATATCATGTGCTCATATTCCTTCAGGCATTTTATTATAGATACTTCTTGGGTATAAGCAAAGACTCAGACTTATTTTTCACTTGGGAGAAAATTTTCGAGCTGCTGTAGGAACTTTTTTTCTTTCCTGTTTTATGTCTCTAAGTATTAACTTTTAAGAACAAACCATTCCCAAAGGTTCCATAAAAAGTTCTAAAAAAATTCCTCCTTTTAATTACAGACACTGTTTCAGGTTTCTTGGGAATTAGTGACTCTACCATAAGACCCCCTTCTTGGCTACCACCAGCCTATTCCTATTTTTGCAACTTGAACCCCTTGCTGTGGGGTAATGGTTTGCAAGTTAACCTCACAGACCATTACTACTCTGCCATAGGAAATTTTATCCTTATTAGGTTCTTTAAATTAGTGGCCTTGTGCCTCACTAAACTGAGCTTATTAAGTACTGAGATACAATTTATTTAAGTGGTTAGAGAATTGATTAAATCAGATGATTTTTTTTCTTTTCTTTTTATCAATACACCCTTTAAAAAAAAGCTGTAGGACAGGGAGAGATAACCACTGGATTTTAACTGTGGTACAATCCACCTCCTGCTTTGGTGGTAGGATGGGAAACAAAGTAGGTTTAACATGGGCACCCTCTCAGAAATAAAATCTTCCTAGTAGGCAGTGGCAAAAATTGTCCTAGTCAGTCAAACTATAAATCTAAATATTGCCTTTTTAGACTAGGTTGCTTGTGTTCCTTGAAAACTTTACTGATTATTTCCACATATCTATCTATCTATCTATTTATATATATATATATATATATAATGCCCAACCCCTCCATAGGAGGATGGCATACAATGTATTTATTAAGCAGAGTTTAACAAATTTGAATTCAGATCTCCTTCTCTTAGACTGGTTGCCATCCTAAGGCGAAAGAGCCCAGTCTGGCTTACTATCTACTGATAGTGAGAATAGTTGGATTCATATCACTCTCCAAAATACTAGTTCTATGGGAAATGTAAATAGCCTCACTCAGGATTTGAACTTGGGTTGCCCTGTCTATTTCCTACAATGATAACTGTTACGCAACTAGCACCTCTGTACCTGTGTGTGTGTGTGTGTGTGTATGTATGTATATATATATATATATATATATATAATGTGTGTGTGTGTGTTTTCTCACCTCCTCATGACTAGTTTTATCTTATTTA
Source organism: Sepioteuthis lessoniana (assembly GCA_963585895.1). Taxonomy (NCBI): domain Eukaryota; kingdom Metazoa; phylum Mollusca; class Cephalopoda; order Myopsida; family Loliginidae; genus Sepioteuthis; species Sepioteuthis lessoniana. Next base: position 140,290 of record CAUZXS010003265.1, on the reverse strand, counting down.
ATTTAAAAATAAAGATACAATTATCAGAGGTCCATTCTAGCTCAGAGTGGTAGCACCTGATAGGGTCCTATCTATGGGTCAAATAGAACTAAACTGCGTACTTGTGCTAAACTGAATTTTTTGAAATAGAACTGTTTTTGACATTGAAACTGTACTTACACTAAACTAAATTGTTTGAAATAGAACCGTTTTGACATTTAACTGTGTGTAAACAAAAACTCTACTTATACTAAGCTGAATTGTTTGAATTAGAACTGTATTTGTATGCTAAACTGAATAACTTGAAATAGAAATGTTTTTGACAATCAAACTGTGTATGCATGGTAAACTGAATTGTTTGAAATAGAACTGTTTATTTGTATAAAAATGGATTTGGCATTAAAAAACCTACAACGGTTGATATGCCATAAAAACCAAAAAAGGTCAATATTTGATCCTTTTTCTGATTAAGAAAAATGTTTTTAAAACTATGTCTTTGTGTGTGTGTATATATATATATATATATATATATATATATATATATATATATATATATATATATATATATAGTGTGTGTGTGTTCATGGAAATAATCATTTCATTTCCTATATTTGTGCTCTACTAGTGTTTCAGACTTCATGGTTCTCTTCAGGAGACTAATAATGGCTGGGGTTGTCTCTGCAATATTTGTAAGTAAAGAGTGATCAATATCAGTCATATATATATATATATATATAAGCATTGTGTACACTTTGGTTCATCTTTAAATATATTTATATATATAAAACACTTTTAATCAGTAAAATCTTTGCAGTATTCTGTGCACGTAAACACAGCGCAATATAAATATGCCTCAGAATTTTGTGTTGCTTATGCTTTGATGAGCTTGTATTCGACACATCTGACTGTTTTTTTTTTTAATGTTTGGGTTATTTATATCAACTCCATATAAGTTATTTAATGTTGAAATTTGAATTATTTGTAAATGTCTCATCATAATTATAACTATATCTTTAATGGTAGATTGTATTTAAAAACAAAAAATGCCACTTGTTTCTGTATAATCATTTGCTTGCAGAATGCCCTCTCCTACACTTTGGTGTAGTAGCTATTGAAAAGGGAGCCTTTGGGTCACTCTTGACTAAAGTCACCAACTTTTTAATATGGTATCAAGTATTCCTATGTAATACTAGTGATTTTCAAACTAATCTATTTGGCCTAGAGATGAGACCCTAAAGGCTACTACCTATCTGGGTAAGTGAGGACCTATGAGTAGTGGCAGTGAAAGGGTACTCCATACTACCCCACGTTCCAAAAATAGAGCCTCACCACTGGATGTGTCATACTCCTTACAGTTTTTTTTTCTGAGTTATATATATGGAACTCGCCATAGAATTATCAAATTTTGTTCCAATTATGTTCATTTGGTTTATAATCAAAGTTTTCTGTTAAAGCCTTTTATAAAACCTAAACTGCAAAATAAATTTCAAAAGATTTAGATATTAACAAAGGAAAAAAATACGTAGACATGATAAAATTCTTTAATAATATTATTTTGAAAATGTTTTTAAAAGTCTATTTAAATATCCTGTCTTCTGAAAGTGATGTCAATACATGTATAGGTAAAGCACATCCTGCTATTAAGGAAATCTAATCCCTCTCATGAAATAAGGCTGAAATTCTTTCAACTTGGAGCTGTATTAGTACTACTATAGAGTTGCACTATTTGGACTTTAAGGAAATGCCTGAAAAAAAAGCTAGGTTGGAATTACACAAGGATGCTACTATTTTTTTTTATCTATTCTATTTTTTTTTACAAAATAGCAGCTGTATGGCCACTTACCTCCCATCTCACAAACCCTCTAAATAAGGTGAGCAAGACATGCCAGACATTGCTAGAAAAGTAGGGGTATTCTTTTGCAGCCTACCAAGCTAAAATAGACTCTGCCGTTTAATTGCGGAAGCCATGCACATATCAAGACTAAAAAAAATTATATCTATCAGCTATGTACAGACACTGGATGCCGTCTAGAGGACTTACTAAAGCAATGGCGATTGGGACTGATGGAGAGAGGGGGGAGTCAAGAGAATCCATGTCGTCTGCATTCCTTGATAATAAAATGACTAAAGTCCGAGGATATCTTATTTAAACATTTCATCAGCATCATCATTGAGGCGAAAGACTCTAATAGATTTCTAATTAATTTTATAATTTACTTTTTTTTTTTTTTTTGACTACTACAGTATGTATAATTCCTTTTAATCTATTGGTTTGCTGAGGAAAGAAAAAAAAATTGATGGTAGAGAAGAGAAGCATCTTCGAATGGGACAGGGTCAGTGACCAACCCTGAAATATCGTCTTACTAGTGTTTGCCTAAATTTAAACTTAAGAACTTGTGTAATGATATTTTATTAATTATACCATCATGCAAAATTTTAATTATATTAAAGGAAAAAAAAAGTAGGAGGGGGGTATCAGTTTCTACTCAAGTCTTTTAGATTTACCTACTTAATATATTTTCTATTATCCTCAGATTTCTCCACTAAGGACTGGAGGTGTCTTGAAATCTTATCTTTCATTGAGGTCCTACTCTACTTAAAAATGTCATTTTACATTGAAGAATATTCTCTACAGTTTGTAGCACTTTTTGTATTTGTTTCTATCATATCAGTTTCTTTGTTTAATGGCATATTAACCTTTGTTGGTTATCTAATGCCAAAGCTATCCTTGTAGAAGAATATCAGTGATACTATTTAACCCATAGCTAGGAGGATAAGGAGCTTGATAAGTTTTCCATGGCTATTTGTCTGAAAGTGAACATAATGTAAATAGAGTTTGAACTTGTTTACTTTGTGTCCACAGTCTTGTACTTAAGCCATTACGCCATGGGGACTCTACCTGGCTTCTTTTATATACATATACATATTTACCCAACTCCACCGCTCGGGTAGGATATGACACAAGGTCAATTTTTAAAGCGGAGTTTAACAGGTTTGAATTCAGTTTTCCTTCTCCTAGACTAGTTGCCTCGCCAAGGCTGAAGAACCCAGTCTGCCCTGCTATTTACCCATAGCTGGAGGGAGAATAATTGAAATCATACCTTTCCCAAGGGTATTAGTGCTATGTGAAATGCAATCAGTCTCGTCCAGGATTTGAACTTGTGTCGCCTTGTCCATTTCCTATGACGATAACCATTACACCACGGGCACTTCCTTTTCTTCAACCCCTCTGCTCGGGCAGGGTATGACACAAGGTCAATTTTTAAGCAGAGTTTAACAGGTTTGAATTCAGAGTTTTCCTTCTCCTAGACTAGTTGCCTCACCAAGGCTGAAGAACCTAGTCTTTCCTACTATTTACCCATTGCTGGAGGGAGAATAATTGAATTCATACCTTTCCCAATAAGTAAAGAAAAGCTGGTGACTGTAGTTGTTGTGGACCAGTAAAGGGTCCGAAAGAAAGACACAAACTCGGGTTTACATGGAACAAAGTATATTAATGAAAGTAAAATACAACAGAGGTAAAAAGGTGTTGAATATCAGTCTGACTGCCAAAGTGTTAGGCTGGGGAGAACTTAGCCCCAAGATGAATATTCTCCTGATATCAATAGCAACAGGAAGAGTTCATTACAGTCCACAGGTTGGGTACCATAACAGTAGTCGAGGGTGACCCGAAGGTTCCCTTTTTGATAGCTACTACACCAAGATGTAGGGGAGGGTGCTACTCCTTTCCCTGTATTGTTCCACTTTACCCTTGATCCATACTTTATAATGCTGAGTGTTAAGCAAGGCAGCATCAAGTACCATTTTTTTGAGTCTTTGGTATGACTTGACCTGTGATTGAACCCAGGTCTCCCGGGCTGTTGGCGAGCACTAATCACCCATAAATAATTACACTCCTAAGATTTTTTTAGATAAAAAGTTAACTTTCTTCTGTATGTCTTAAGATTCTAGGATTTTCAAATTATTTTTAGTGGAACTTTATACAGTGAAAATGAACTTTGTCACTAAGAAAAAAACTTAAGTTTAGAAATATACGTACTAAATGGAATTATATAGGGATGTACTTATATTTGACCTACGACATTTTTAGTTGCAGAGTTTTCATCCGATAGAATTTGGTAATAAATAATAACTAATAATATCTGTTTTATTGTATAATGTTAATCTTTCTACTTTTGGTTTATTAGATAATTAACATTTTACAAAAAATTGTTAGAGATGTATTATATATTTGGGTGATACTGTTTATATTATTAATATATATAATCAGTAGTGAAGGGTGACTTGAGAGTCAAGGCATGCAGTTCGCTGATGCAAAGAGGGAAAAGGAGAGTGTACTCCCCTGAAACTATTTGCTTCCCTGCCTGTCTATGAATATGATGTGAACTAATTTTAATATGAGAAATACACTTCTACCAACAGGCCCCACTTAAGACTTAATACTGCTCTCCACTGGATTTAATGTCCTACCCTGGCAATGATTTAATTTATACCCTGGCAATGATGATGACCACTTTTGGTTAAGAGAGAAAATAAAATCTACAAATAATGAGTTACCAAAATGTATTTATCAGTCAATTCAATTCTTCATTTCTTTTTGGCACGTTCATTGATCATTTTGTTGTAAAAAGTATCAGCCCCATGCTCTACCTTCATTTTCTTCAAAAGGTCTTTTTCATGGAAATAAAAACCAAATACTTAATCTCTTTTCACTTTGGAAGCACCTCATATAATTATTTATACGCTTTAGTGAAGAAAACAATCTCTCTCAAGAAGCAGATGTTGCAAGTAAAGTCCGAATCAGACTTGGTAATTTGGTTACTTCTGCCAGAGTTTGTTTTAGTTCAAGTTCCCATATTATCTCTGCGACTTCTTGAATACTTGATGCTTACTTTGCAAAATCTGCAGCATAAACTGATTTCATCTCACATTTCAACCCATCCAAATTTGATGTTTCTTTATACATTCAAAGTTGGAAAGGTTTCCTATGGAATTTTTTTTTTTTTTTTTTTTTTTTTTTTTGTAAGCATGAAAAAGATTTAACAATTCAGCAAATCGGAACTCTTTCATTGTTTTAAGTTTTTGCTCAATATGAACTGTAACTTCATCCAAAATGTTCTTTAGAACCGAATAATATAAATTTTTCATCTAAATCTGTCCGACTATAAGTCCTTTGAATAGGTAAGTCTTTGATTTCAGCCATATGAGGCAGTAAAAAGACTATCACTTAGTAGAGAGTGCCAGTGGGCTTAACACAGTTGGAAAGCAAGCAAAAGAACTTCTGCTTTTTCAGTGGCTTTCTCTTTGTTGACCCCACTTTGTGTTTCTCTTTGTTATCCCCTTTTTATTGTGTTTCTCTTTGCAATCCCCACTTTATTGTATTTCTCTTTGTGATCCCCTCTTTATTGTGTTTCTTTTTATGATCCCTACTTTCTGTTTCTCTTTGTAATCCCCACTTTATTGTATTTCTCTTTGTGATCCCCACTTTATTGTATTTCTCTTTGTGATCCCCACTTTATTCTGTTTCTTTTTTACAAGCACCCAGCTTGAAAGGAATAATAAAACAGGGAAGACTAAAGCCACCACTTTTTCTGACCATGGCTTGTATGCCAGGAAAAGTTATTTTTGCTTTTCTGTAATTGTCTCTCTCTTTCACTCACCCAGTCTTGTGTTCTGTCTCTCATGCTCCCAGCTTAAAGGCAGTAGGGAAGCTACTAAATTCATTGTTATTACTTGTCTTTTCTCACTAAAAGAACAGGTGTTTTCTCAAGTTTCATGCTTTAATTAATATCACTTTTAACTACTCTAAGAAATGAAGAAATGGGAAATACAAAAAATACGAGAGGATAATGAAAATTATCAGTAATGAATTTTATATTATACAAAAGTATCTATCCTGAAAAAAATGTAACGCATGCATTGCATACCTGGACTTTTCACTTCTGATGTATGTATGTGTGCGTATATATTAGGGTGTGGGGTAGAAGGGGCTCTAGTCTAAAGACAAAACTGGTGAATGCAACCCTTCGAGAAGTTAACTCCTAAATAGACCTGAAGAAGGAAGCTCCAACAGTGAACTTTTGCTGACTTGCTAGTATCTTTTGATAAGAAAAATCTGAGAAGATACTCTGAAATAAAAACTGCAGTTTGTAAAGTCATCAGTTATCTTGCTGTGCTTGTTACTGGGCTGTCACTATGAAGACCCAGAGAGTGGCATAAGTGTCATACAACCCTATGTCACTATAATCCTTTGACTAGAAAAGTCTAAGAGAAGATACTCTGAAATAAAACCTGCAGTTTGTATAGTCACCAGTTATCTTGCTGTGCTTGTCACTGGGATGTCACTAGGTAGAGTGAGAGAGGGGCATAAGTATATGTCTCTATAATCTAGTGACATACTGATGTCTTGCGACCTTATCATTTTACACATCTTGTATATTACTCCATTTATAAAAAAATCTAATTGGTTAATAGACTTAGTTTTTAAATTTCCAGTTCGAGGATAAATATTTAAAAAAAAATGTGTACTATGATTAGAAATTCCATTGATTATTTTGAAAATCTGTTAGATCATCTCTCATTCTTTTTCTAGTAAAGTAGTTAATTCTAATTTCTTTGCTCTCTCCTTATAACTGTAATCTTTTACTTATTTTATTATTTTAGTCACTCTTCCTCATAACTGTAATCTTTGATGGTTTTCCAGGTTAAATGGTACTATACTATGTCTCAAATTATTCAAGTGCACACTCTGCAAAACAAAACCAATATAAAATCATTATCAACTTTGAATTTATTTATTTATTTATTTTTTTTGTCACTAGAACATTTTATAAGTGGTAGAAAATTCATAAAAAGGTTAAAAATCTTTTAAAACGGGTGGAGTGGACGCCAGGTTTTTTAAAATATGGAATAAAAAATTTGCCTTCCTGTTGGGATCCAGTCTTTGTAAGTGAAGTTTTATAGCTTTTTTGATGATATTATTTAAATAAATTTAAGTTGTTTTTATATTCTCTCTGGTAATGTATAATTACTCTCAGAACACCTTATATATATATGTATATATATATATATATATATATAATTAGGTTTTGGTTTTGTTTAGTTTTATGGTATATCAACCATTATAGGTTATTTAATGCCAAATCCTTTTTTACATATATTATTTCTAAACACCATTGGCCTAATAAGTAGAGTGTTCACCAATGGTCCGGGAGACCAGGGTTCAATCCCACGCTATTGAAAAGGGAGCCTTTGGGTAACCCTCAACGAAGGTCGCCAACTTTACTTCTTTCTAAACACATTTTGTTGAGAACATTTTTAAATGAGCACAAGCTCATCCCTTTGCACACATTTAAATGGTTTCAAGTATTTCAATCTAATACAAATAATTCTATTTACTATTAATCATTTGTTTGCACACAGTTAAATGTTTTCAAGTATTGCTATTTAACATTAACAATTTAATTAAACATCAGTCATTTGTTTACACACAGTTAAATGATTCAACAGTTCTATTTCTAACAATTCAGTTTAGCATAAGTCATTTGTTTGCACTCAGTTTGAATATCAAACAGTTCTATTTAACCCATAGATAGAATCCTATCAGGTGCTATCTCTCTGGGCCAGAGTGGACCTGGGAGTGATGAAATGAAGGGGTACTCTACATTATTCAAAGCTCCAGCATTATTGAAACCTCATCATCAGATTGATTAGTGCCATATCCAGGACACTCATTGGCAGCATGGAGAGTCTTACTCTTTTGCAGAGATTCTACAGCCCCGGCTGACTGGGGTCATAACGATTTGAGAAAAATCTTGGTGGGAAGTACACAAAGATGCTGCATGCTATTCTGAACAAATCCTGGATGTAGCATCCCACAAAACAGCAGTTATATGGCCACTTTTCCTCCTATCTCACAAACCATCTAAGTAAAATGGGGAAGATGTGCTGGAGAAGCAAGGACTAACTCATAAGTGATGTTCTCCTGTGGTCTCCAACACATGGACACACCAGTGTTGACAGTCCAGAAAACTTATGTACATTAGCTCTGTATGGATACTGGTTGCCTTGTGATGGACCTGCTCTGGCAATGGCTGATAGGGATGAATGGCAACAAAAAGTCTAGGGAATCCTGCTATCTGGGACTTGATCTTGCACACACACACACACACACACACACACACACATATATGCACTCACTCATTATTTTCATGTATAAAATAAGATGATAAAATTGGATAAAAATTTACCACTTAGAGTTTCACGTCTCTTAGGATGTGTCAAATATTAACTCACCTGAAGGTCGACAGTGTGAAACTTGTGAGTTTTTATCCTGTTTTATTACCTTCTTTTATACTTTAAAAAAAATTGTGAATCTGTTCTGCATTTTTGTACATAGAGCACTGTAAAGATTTTACAGATTAATTTCATTTTAATTGGTTTTAATGGCATGACACGGTCATCTAGGCTTATTTTATGCCTCGAGGTTACAGAATTGCCTTCATTGTACATTCATATTTACATTTTTTTGTGTAGTTTCTTAAGATTCTATTTTTTTTTTAAAAGCATAGTCCTATGTTAATAAGTTTTTTACAGATCTATTTTACCTTAATTGGTACTCTCACTCTGTGTCAGAATGGGTCTGGGAGTAATGACAATGAAGGGGTACTTGAACATCACCGTCAGATGCAGTTTTCTGTCATACCCAAGGCACTCCTTTTTTTTTGGGGGGGGGAGGAGGGTGTCTTACCCCTCTGCAGTGGATATAATCAACATATTCTTAGCCCTGCCAACATACACATAAGATAAAAAGTTGTAAAGTTGGTGACCATAGTCAAGGGCTACCCGAAAGCTCACTTTTCAATAGCTACTACACAGTGGTGTCAGGGAGGACGCTACTACTTTCCCTGGATTGCTCCACTTTACCCTTGAAATGTACCTTATAATGCTGAGTGTTAAGCAAGGAGGTATCAAGTACAATTTTTAAAGTCTTTAGTATGATGTGACCTGGGATTGAACCCAGGTCTCCAGGACCACTGGTGAACACTCTAACCACTAGGCTAATGAGCTGGTTAATTCAGATGTACCTGTGGCTAAAAGAAGGCAACAGGGAAGTGGTCATGTAATGATATGAATTGTCAACCAAAACCAATTTTGGACTCTTCAAAATTTATGAAAGAGTTAAAGTGAACAGTGCTAACTTTTGTGATTTTAAGCTCACTTTTCAATAGCTACTACACCAAGGTGTAGAGGAGTGTGCTATTACTTTCCCTGGATTGCTCCACTTTACCCTTGAAACGTACCTTATAATGCTGAGTGTTAACCAAGGAGGTATCAAGTACCACTTTTTTGAGTCTTTGGTATGACTCGACCTGGGATAGAATCCCAGTCTCCTGAGCCATTGGTAATATGTATATTGTGTGTAAGTTTGCAAATTTTGATTGCTTGGGTATGGCAAAAGGCCAAATTGGGGAAATTGAGGTCAATAGATTGGTTTGATTTCTTTTGTGAAGAACATTGAGAACTTTACATAATTTTTTAGTTTCGTCAGCACCACTAAATTACAACATTAACCACAAATGGAATTGGAAACACAGACTGTAACATACAACCTGCTGAGCAAAAAGTATGGAACAGCATGAAGTTTTCTCTCAGAAACTAAATTGAGGTTCTAGAATTCCAGTATGGTACCCACAATACTTTGGGCCTGAAAGACCACCCATGAGATGAAATTGGACACCTTTGATACTAGATGCCTATAAAATCATTGACATCAAATGGAAATGCTATATGTCAGCCGGAAAAAAGGTCAGTGAGAGATCACTACAACTCCATGTGTCAACTGCAGTTTGCACACAGTGTCTCTGTTGGTTGGGGCATGTCTTGAGGATCCCTTCCAAAAAAAAAAGACCTGCAAATCAAGCTGTTAAATCAGTGATTTCCAAACTTTTCCACTGCTGTCTTTTGGCTTGCAAGATGACATCTCTAAACCATCCCCAATCTCTATGAGCGTCGTTCAAAAAGTTCTAAGCCTCACTCAGAGAGAAGACCTATAACACAGATGCTGTTTATTTGGTATTAAGTCTGAGATAATATCTATTGAGATTCTTGTTTTCAACACTTACCAAGTTGTAAAAGAAGTTTGAAAATATAGCTCAACCTAATCAAATTTGACAGCATAGTATCTAGATGGACTGGTGGGAAAATAATGTTAAACAGATATCAACAGACCCTTAAAATGGTGGGCAGCCCAAGATGAGCTAGCAATAGAGGAGAGAGAGGGACCTGGTTAATGGAAGGTAGAATGACACTAGCAGAAGGGCTGAAAACATTACATGGTAGATTACTTTGAATATCCGATGTGGTGAGAATGGCAGGGGAGCACTAATTCTGAGATTGATTTATGTGGATGGCAGGTGGAGTTTTGTTTGCCCTGAAAACCAGCATTCAGAATCCTTGCTTTTAGGTAGAGATCACAGGTGCTGTTGAAAAAATACACACCTATTATAGCTATAAGACAGACTGAGTGTATTTGTGTTTATGTACATATGTGTATGGGAGATTTATGTAGATATATTTGGTTTTATGGCATATCAACCATTGTAGGTTATTTAATGCCAAATCCATTTTTATACATATAAACAGTTCTATTTCAAACAATTTAGTTTAAAATTAGTACATTTTTTTGTTTACACTCTGTTAAATATAAAAAGTTTTATCTCAAACAATTCAGTTTAGCATAAGTACAGTTTAGTTCTATTTGACCCATAGATAGGACCCTATCAGGTGCTACTTCTCCAAGTGGACCTGGGAGTGATGGCAATGAAGGGGTATTCCACTTTCTCTAAAGCTCCTATCAGGTGCTACCACTCTGGGCCAGATTGGACTTGGGAGCGATGGCAATAAAGAGGAACTCCACATTCCCCAAAGCTCCAGCATTGTTGGAGCTTTACCATCAAATTGTTTAGTGTCATATCTAGGACACTCAGTGGGGGAATCTTACCCCTCTGCAGAGATGCAATCGGGGTATTCTACAGCCCCAGCCGAGTTGGCCATCTAGATATGTATATGGAAGATTTATGTAGATATATGTATGTATGTTTATGCACATAAATGTATACAAGTCTATGTACATATTTATATGTGTGATAGTGTATCCACCTTTACTCGTTGCCCAGTCGGTTGGGGCTGTAGAATACACCGACTGTTTCTCTGCAGAGGGGTAAGACCCCCCCCAACGAGTGTCCTGTATGACACTAAACAATCTGATGGTGAGGTTCCAGCAATACTGGAGCTTTGGGGAATATGGAGTACCCCTTTATTGCCATCACTCCCAGGTCCACTCTGGCCCGGAGTGGTAGCACTTGATAGGGCCCTATCTATGGGTTAAATAGAACTAACAGCATTCTTATACTAAAAGGAATTATTTGAGTAAACTGAATAGCTTGAAATAGAAATGTTTTTGACAAGTAAACCGTACTTACATTTAAACTCCGTGCTTATGCTTAACTGAATTATTTGAAATAGAACTGTTTTACGACATTAAAATCATATTTACACTTAACTGGATTGTTACATATAATTTCTTGAATAGTTCGAAATAAATGTTTTTGACAATTAAACTGTGTACTTATGCTAAACTGAATTATTTTAAATAAAACAGATTATTTACATAAAAATGGATTTGGCGTTAAATAACCTACAAAGGTTGGTATGCCATAAAACCCACCAAACCACCTTTACTCAGCAAGACATTTGAGACTCCTTAACATCATAAGAATCAAAGAAAAGATTGTTTAGCATTTTCTCTTTCTTCAGTTACCAATTTCTGAACAATTTCTTTTTGGGTTGTATTATTTTATTTTTTACATTTTTGACTTGAGGAAATAAATTCAGTTTTAAGAACTCTAATTTCTAAATGTGGAAAAGAAATTTAGATGAAAGGTTGTTGTGGTCTGTTTTTTATGCTATTCTGTTTCACATATCTGATTAGTTAAAATGTTTTCTACCAATCAGAATTTAGCTTTCGTTACAGGCATTCTTTTATCTCTTATTATCAGAGGCAGGAAATATCAAATAGAAGGAATACTTTTAGAGAAGTAAGAATGCTTGTATTGAAGGTGACTAAAGTGTGGCTAATTTTATTTATTTTCTAGCAAAAAAAACCCCAAAACAATCAAGGTTGTCTCCCTTGTCATCCATCACAAGAAGCAAAGATTTTTGTCTCCATTCCTGAAGCAGTCCATGGAGACCAAAGCAATACCAAATAAAGGCCTAGCAGCTATGGTTTATTGCCTGATGTTATAAATACCCCAACAGGGGAATGCTAACAGAGTTAAGCTGTTTTTGGCACCACACTCACCTGTGCATTTGTGTGCATAATGGCCTCTACTTGAAAATTGACCTTGTGTCACACTCTATCTTTAGTCAAGTAAAAAAATACATAGAGCTTTATTTATCCCCGAGTACACACTGACTCAATAGTCTAGTGGGTAGAGTGTTTGCCAAGGGCCCAGGAGACCAGGGATCAATCCCAGGTCATGTCATACCAAAGACTTAAAAATGGTACTTGATACCTACTTGCTTAACACTCAGCATTATAAGGTACGTATCAATGGTAAAGTGAAGCAATTCAGGGGAAGGAGTAGCGCCCTTCCTACACCTCGGTGTAGTAGCTATTGAAAAGGGAGCCTTAGGGTTGCCCTCGACTATAGTCGCCAGCCTTACACCTTCAGTTGATAGTGTTTCTGCAGTAACAAGTGCAGTGAAATTTAGTATATTGTGAAGAAGAAATTTTGTGACTCACTTAATTTTTTTATGATTTGATTTATAGCTTGTATTGATTATGGTTTGGTTATTTAGTTTAATGGCATATCAACCCTTGATGGTTATTTAATTTCAAATCCTGTTTTTTTAAGTGGATAGTTTGTAGGTAACATTTTTTAAAAATAAGCCAGAGATAATTTGTTCATACACAGGTCAATGGTTTCAAGTATTACAATCTAATGTTAATAATTCATTTTAATATTAGTTATTTGTTTGCACACAGTTAAATGGTTTCAAGTATTGCAATCTAACAATAATAATTCTAGTCTACATTATTCATTTGTTTGTACACAGTTGAATGGTTTTAAGCATGTAGCCATGAAGACCTGCCAGAGGCGATGAACGATAGGGAGAAGTGGTGAGAGAGGGTCAAGGATATCTGTGCTAGCGGCATGACATGATGATGATGATGATGGCATCTGGTCTAGAAGGAAAATTGAATTCAAACCAGTTGTAGACCTGGCAAGACATGGGCTATGTCAGGTTGTTCCTGCTCAAGCCATACTATATGAGTTGTGCCCCTAACAGAAATAATTCACTTTAATATTAATCATTTGTTTGCACATAGTTAAGTGGTTTCAAGTATAGTAAATGATGAGACAGTTCTATTTGGCCCATAGATGGGACCCTAACAGTAGACCTGGGAGTAATAGCATTGAAGGTGTACTCCACATTCCCCAAAGCTCCAAGACTGAAGCCTCACCAACAGATTGTTTAGTGTCATAGCCAGGGCACTTGGGGGGGGTCTCTTGCCCCTATGCAGAGATGTAGTTGGTATATTCTTCTGCTCCAGCCAACATGTTTAGGTATTGATATTGTTAATAGTTTGTAAGATTAGAGATAAACTATTGAGGATGAACAACTGGAGATGAAATTTCTGCAGCTATAAATTGTTAGTGATGAATGTTTCACAATCCACCTATATGTTTGGATTAAATTTTGAATGACTATAAATCATTGAGCCTCATAATATAATGGTTATCAACATAAAAAGTGAACTTGGCTACCAATGTTCAAATCCTGAATGAGGCTGTTTGTATTTCACATTGTGTGAATACCCTAGTAAAAGGTTCGAATCTCCCTCCAGCTATGGGTAAATAGTAGGGTAGACTAGGCTGCGAGCAATATTGAACAACACCCCACAAGGCACCAACTATACAGCCACCTGCCTCCCATCACAAAAACTATCCAACTTAGACGAACCAGACATCCAGGACACTGCTGGAGAAGCAGGGACAAGCTCCTAAGTGATGTACTCCTATGGACCCCCACATATGGCCGGGCAAAAGCAGGACGACCAGCGCGAACATACATTCAGCAGCTATGTGAGGATACGGGATATAGCCCTGAAGACCTGCCAGAGGCAATGAATGATAGGGAGAAGTGGTGAGAAGAGGGTCAAGGATATCCATGCTAGCAGCACAACATGATGATGACGATGGCATCTGGTCTAGAAGGAAAATTGAATTCAAACCAGTTGTAGACCTGGAGAGAGATGGGCTATGTCAGGTTGTTCCTGCTCAAGCCACACTATATGAGTAGTGCCCCTATTAGCAAAATAGGTTATAGGATCAGTGAGAGATATTGCTGTTTATTAATGGCATATCAATCATTGTAGGTTATTTAATGCCAAATCCATTTATATATATATATATATATATATAAACAGTTCTATTTCAAACAATTTAGTTTAACATAAACACAGTTTTTTTGTTTACATACAGTTAAATGTAAAAACAGTTCTATTTCAAAAAATTCAGTTTAGTGCAAGTGTGCTGTTTAAATGTTAAAAAAGTTCTATTTCAAACAATTCAGTTTAGCATAAGTACAGTTTGGTTCTTTTTGACCTATAAATATCAGGTGCTACCACTCTAGCTCAGAGTGGACCTGAAAGTGATGGCAATGACTGTAGCCAATGAATTTGGTGGATCCCAAAGGAAGCCATTCTGATGAAACAGCAAATAATACTGAAAAAAAAAAAAACACATTAAAACTAACTACTAGATACATTTAAAAAAAAAAAAAAAAAGACTTGTGATTTTTCCCCCCTTATATCTTAGAATTCAACCCAAGTCCAACTTGAGCAACTGTTTTTCTTCAGTCTATGTAAACATTGATTGGAAAACAACATCCTCCTGACCATCTGCAAGGTGCTGAGGATTTCTGAGTTCTTTACACATTAAGGAAGTAGCAGCGAAAGGTGCTAACCATTTTTAGATTTCTTTTAAGCTTCGCAATGAAAATGACTAAAATGGCTGATGAATGAATACTGTTTTCTTTTTTCTTTTCTTTTTTCTTCTTATTTTTATTTTTTATTTTTTTTTTAGTGTTGAACACCTGGCACTGTTCAAATAGTCAGTTGGCATGTGGTAATTAAATAGGTGTGGTTTAGTCTAGGGATATCATCAGTGGGTGCAGATTTTTAATGTAAAGGAAATGTGCATGCATGTGCACATATGGATACACACACACATACACACATATATGTGTGTGTGTGTATATATATATATATATATATATATATATTCTTTTTTTGTGTTTATATATATATATATATATATATATATATATATATATATATATATGTGTGTGTGTGTGTGTGTTTCTGTGTGTGTATTTATTTATTTATCTATTTATTTTTTCAACTGAAGAAGTCCTGTTCATTTTTTAAGAGCATTGATTCATATTAATGCTTTTGAACAGGATGGAAATAAATTTATTATCTTAATGTAACCGATTGTTGGTTTCTATTTTGAAAAAATAATTTGCTCTGTGGATTTTATCTGCATTGAGCTCTTGACCAGGATTACTCAAATTTAATATTCTATATTTAAAATTTCCTGCTTGGAATTGTTCCCAACCTCAGATTAACTGGATTTAATACTGTCTTTATATAATGTGTGTATATATATATATATATATATATATATATATATATATATATATATATATATTTCTCCTGTATCTGAGGGTTTTGTGTGTGTGTATGTGGTGTTTAAGAAAAATTTATCATTTTGTAATTCTTATTTAAATGATTTCAAATTTTCACAGCATGTGTAGAAACAACACACATGTTGAGTGCTTTTTTTTTTTCTTATCAGGTATAGAAATGGCATTCAAACATGAAGCAGAATTGTGAGTTGTTTCTCCGCATTCTGTTAAAGTTTGCGATTATTTGAATGAGAATTCAAGTTATTAGATTTCAAAATGATATCAATTTTTCTAGAATACCCAGTTAATCTCAAATAATATCAAATTTGTTGAAACATTCTCTCTGTGTGTGTAATATGTGTTTGCTTTGGGCATATATATATCATCATCATCATATCCCGCTGGTAGCACGGATATCCCTGACCCTCTCTCGCCACTCCTCCCTATCGTTCATCGCCCTAGGTAGGTCTTCAGGACAACATCCCGTATCCTCACATAGCTGCTGAATGTACATTCGTGCTGGTCGTCCTGCTTTTGCGCGGCCATGTGTGGGGATCCATAAGAGTACATCTCTTATGAATTCATCTCTGCTTCTCCAGCAGTGTCCTGCATGTCTGGTTCGTCTAACTTGAATAGTTTTCGTGATAGGGGGCAGGTGGCCGTACAGTTGGTGTCTTGTGGGGTGTTGCTGCCAGGACTTGTTCAGGATTGCACGCAGCATTCTTGTGTAATTGCCATCTAGTTTCTTCTCCAGCCGTTTTGTTAGCGTCCATGTAGTGCATCCATATAGCAGTATCGATGTGACCGCTGCCTGGAAGAAACTGCGTTTCATTTTATCAGTTAGGTCTGATTTCCATATAATCGATAGCCTATTGATAGCTGTCCATGCTTTCGTTAACCTCGTTTCGATGTATTTTTCAGTTGATTCGACGCTGCTTCCTAGGTAAGTGAATTTGTCTGTCGAAAGCCTTGGTAAAGTCGACAAATATTAATGTCGCTTGTAGGTTCTTTGCCCGTACACCTTCAAGGATTCTGCGGATGGTTAATATTTGTGAGGTCGTGGATCTATTTCTTCGGAAGCCATTTTGGTTTTTTCTAAGTATGTTGTCGATTTTGGGTTCTATTCGGTTTCGTAGTAGGGCATTGTAAATTTTGGCAGCTATGGATGTAAGTGTTATGCCTCAGTAGTTTTTGGCTAATCCGACGTCCCCCTTTTTAGGGAAGGGGAGTATGCATCCCTTCATCCATCTATCTATCGGATTTTGATTGTATACTGCGTTGCAGTGGCGGAGCAGTATGTCGTCGAATTGTCTGGTCTTCCATACTTCCAGGGGAATTTCGTCCAGCCCTGCAGCTTTCCTATTTTTAATTTTTCTGAGAGCCGAGTCGAGTTCTTCTTGTGTGAACGGTCCTAGTTTAATGCCTAATTGTTTGCTAATTATTCTGGTGATTGGTTCATGCGTTATTTTTGGTGGGTTTCCAAGTAAGTTTTCGAAGTGCTGTTTCCACAGTTTTATTCTTTCTTGTTGGTTTGCTGCTTTAAGTTTTGCTTTGGCTGTGTTCTTTCTTCTGCTCACTTCGTTTATTGTTTGCCAGGCTATTCTAGATTGTCTATCTTCCACCGAGTCTCTAATCTTATCTATCTGATTTTGAATGTATTCTGTCTGTTCCTTTATATATATATGCCTGCTAATTGATATTGTGCCGTTTTTAGTTTTAAGGCATTTGTGTTTGTTGGGTTTTTTCGATAGTTTTTGGAGGCTGTTTTCACTAGTGCACGTTTTTCTCTCAGCGCTAAAGTTTCCCATGGGACTCTATATTTAGTTTTAATTTTTGTTGGAATGTGTTTTGCTGCTGCCTCGAGGTGTGCATTGACGAAATTTTCATATTCGTCGTTTGGTGTACTTTTTTCCGTCTTTTCTTGTAGTGTTTCGAATCTGTTTCTTAATTCTAATACGTATTTATCTCTTATATCTTTGTTGTTCAATAGGGCCCAGTCATAGTGTTTGGTGGTCGCTGTTCGTTTGGTGTTTTTTCGTAGGCTTAACCGTATTTTCGCCGTGACTATTCGGTGATCGGTGGACACACCCTCAAAAGAGGAGTATGCCTCGCAATTCAATGCACTATTTTTCCATTTCTTGTTTATAAGGACGTAGTCTATCTGAGCTTTAGTATTGTTTGCGTACGTGTATGTCCATAGTTTGCCCTCTCTTTTTTGGTAGTTTGTATTGAGGCATGCTAATCTATTTTCTATCATGAAATCTGTTAGATATTGCTCATTCCTATTTGACGTGTTGTGGAGGCTGTATTTGTTGTTTCCGTTTTTCCCGATTTGGGCATTCATGTCTCCGCCAATGACTAACATGTTGTGTTTCGGGATGCTACGCACTAATGAGGATAACTCATCGTAGAAGGTGACTAGTTCAGTTTCTTCACTAACATTGGTGGGGCTGTAGCATGAGATGATTGTTGCTCTGGGGTTTCCGTTAAATGTAGCTGCCATCATTCTAGGTTGTATTTTCTCAACGCTATTAAGCGTTTTTAATGCTCTAGGTCCTATAAGTAATCCTACCCCTCCTACTGTGGCGTTGACAGAGTTTTTCCATGTGGATACAGTGGCGAGCGACCAGCCATTGCCAGTTTCGTGATATTTGATATCTTCGGTGTGCGTATATCTGTGTTCTTGTATGCATATTATGTCTATCTTATGTTCTTCGGCCGATGCGATTAGCTCTGGGAGTTGTCCTATTCTATTTAAGGTTCTTACGTTAAATGTGGCTATTTGTAGTGTTTGCTTGCATTTTAGTAGTTTTGATTGTTTGAGCTCTGTAGCTGATTTTTCGAACACTGAGGCCAGGGCTCCAACCTCAGCAGGACGCGCCCCTTTTTTACCCGCGCGAAGAGCGATGCGGTTTGTGTATGTGGTTTGAGTGTGGGTCATGGTTATCTTTCGATGGCTGTTTTATTCTCTTCTATAGAAGCCACTCTTATAGAGGAGCAGCAGTAGTTCCCCGATCGAACTAACGATCCTGAGCGTAAAGTCGTCAAACTCACGTCCAGGACCCGTTTAGGTATTGAGTTTGGTCGTCCATAGGTTTATTCAAATACCTATACGTACATCATGCTGCTTCCCATGTGTACGCAAAAAAGGGGGGGGTAATTTTGGTTTAAGTTTTTACTTAGTTAAAGTCCAAGATTAAGGTACTTTCGTATGACTTTCACTGGTACTGACTTTTGCTTTTTTTTTTTTTTTTTTTTTTTACTGTATTGGGACTTTTCCTAGGCTTTTTTTTTTTTTTTTTTTTTTTTTTTTTTTTTTTTTTTGTTTATACTACAGTCGGGAACCTAGCAGGCTTCAGAGATTATAGAGCTTAAAAAAAATTTTTTTTTTTTTTTTTTTTCCCCCCTTTCTCGGCTGTGGTAGCATTAGGTGTTTTAGGCTTTTTCTTTTTCTTCTAACTACTGTTAGGGCTTTCTTTACGAATTTTTAAATTATATTATAGAAGAGATTCAAAAACATTCTGCCTTGTTCGCTGACATTTGGAAAGACTAACATCAATTTGGCTTTATAGTAGAGTAAGCGTGTCTTTACATTTAAAATGCATAGTTTAAGCATTATTTCACAAACAAAATACAGCATAACATTTTGTAAAATTCAGCATTTTAAATTGATAGGACTTAAAGACATACTGACCAATATTGATATATTTCTTCCAGTTGGCTCCTGAGTTCAAATGCTCCTTCTTCGTTTTGACTTTTATTTACTACTCTATTGACTTTTATTTACTATATATATATATATATAATCTTGTGTTCATGGTTTTGTACAAATGTGTGTGTGTATTTGTATAAATTGTAATACACCCCTTATTTTGTAACCTGTATACCTATTGAGCTGTAATGTCATTATTTACAATAATTGGTCAATATCATTTCTACCTTTTATAATCTTGACTACATTGAAACACATTAAGACTATTGCAATTTTATTTTCCTTCAGTGTGTGTGCACCATATATATATATATATATATACATACACACCCAAAACAAGTTGAGACTGGAAGTAATCTTTAGTGGGAGAAGGCTCCTTCCCTCCCCTCCTGTGACCACCACCATTTGGGCTGTATTCATCATCTCCATGTTGGATCTGAAGAAATCCTGTTAATTTTTTTTTTTTTTTTTTTTTTTTTTGAGTTATTGATTCATATCAATGCTCTTAGCAGGATGGAAATAAATTTATAATCCTAATGTGACTGAATTTTTTTTTTTTTCTTGAAGGTGTATATATATATATAAAAGTATATATAAAAGAAATAGAAAACTAGTATGGAGTATCAGATTAACATGTTTCTCTATTGGAATAGTGTTATCAGAATGAACTTATCATTTCACAAAAACAAAATCTATAGATAACAGCTCTCTGGTAAGATCCAGATATTTGTCTGACTTTTCACTTTATTATGTAATTAACCATTTCATCTCTGTCACCACATAGCATACACTTGGTATTCTTCTGTCTTGTTTTTACTATCATCATTATTATTATTTGCATAATATTTTATGTATAATATTCAATAATAGATATATCACTAAATGTTCCTGTTAATATTAGTTGTCTCCAGTGTCTGTTGTTTTGTGATGATTTTCTTATGCATATGCAGTAAAAGTCTGCTTTGAGTATTTAATGGGATAGCTGAAGTATAGTAATTTACAAAGCTCTTTGCTTTGATGTGGCACAAGGCCGAATGAATGGGGCGCCCAATGAGACTCGAACTCACTCGTGTAGGTTTGCTAGTCGAGCTTGCTAACCATTACACCAACAGAGGTGCCCTGGGATAGCTGAAGTATAGTAATTTACAAAGCTCTTTGCTTTGATGTGGCACAAGGCCGAATGAATGGGGCGCCCAATGAGACTCGAACTCACTCGTGTAGGTTTGCTAGTCGAGCTTGCTAACCGTTACACCAACAGAGGTGCCCTGGGATAGCTGAAGTATAGATGACCAAAAATAACAAATCTTGATATCATCTGCAATGGCAAAAGTATAATTACTATAGTGAATTGAATTACTATAACCAGAAAATCCGATGACCACTTACACACAACATATGGAAACACTGGACAGCTGTATCGACCTTATTAGGTCTCATCAACAGTGTATACCTTGATCTCCACCCTTGAAGACTATTTGCCAATGTCTCCCACCAGACAAGGCTTGACACAAGGTTAAAAGCCTGAAGGCCGATTAAAGTGGGGATAAAGTGGTGTAATGGTTATCATCGCAGGAATTGGACACAGCGACAAGAGTTCAAATCCTGGACCTGACTGATTGCATTTCACATAGCACTAATACCCTTGGGAAAGGTATGAATCCAATTATTCTCCCTCTAGCTATGGGTAAATAGTAGGGCAGACTAGGTTCTTCAGCCTTGGTGAGGCAACTAGTCTAGGAGAAGGAAAACTCTGAATTCAAACCTGTTAAACTCCGCTTAAAAAATTGACCTTGTGTCATATCCTGCCCGAGGGGAGGGGAAGGTTGGGAACGAGCTGAGGCTCAAACCCTGCTGGTCTGTGCTACTCATTGACCCACTAAGTGCAATGTGGGTCTAATGAGGCAAGCAGTTTCACGAACCCAAATGTGGGTCTGGGCATGTATGCCAGGTTATAGCTTGAACTAGACAGCAACGTCTAGTGCTATACATGGAGGACAAAGGAGTCAATATTGCAGCACGCCCACCTGGAGGTAGCTCAGCAGAAACTAGGAGCAATGTCATTGTTCCTTTGTGGAGCCCAAACGGGCTCCTGAGAGCGTCTGGAGACCTCCCGATCTCCACCCTTGGAGATTGAACCAGTGACCACAGATTGCAGTGCCGAAACTCTACAGCTGAGCCACCAGTTTATACTGCACACAAGTGTTGCCAAATTAACTAGTCAGGGTAATGGTGCGACCAATTAACCTAAATGTGTCTTGCACTTACATCTGTACTCTTTACAGAGGAAACAGTCACCTCCAGGGCCATGTCTTCCCAAGAGGATTAGAAATACACATCTGCATAATTACTATATATATATATATATATATATATATATATATATATATAGTACAGTAGTATATGGT
Organism: Sepioteuthis lessoniana; assembly: GCA_963585895.1. NCBI lineage: Eukaryota > Metazoa > Mollusca > Cephalopoda > Myopsida > Loliginidae > Sepioteuthis > Sepioteuthis lessoniana. The sequence goes on along the minus strand of CAUZXS010003265.1, from coordinate 118,438 downwards.
TGTCACTAGCTCACTTGGTGGGTTTGTGGCTGACCAAATGCAGTATAATTTGGAGAGTGCTCAATATCTGTGATAGAGCTATTATATATTAATAATGAATAAATATATATTAGTTTTTATATTGATTGAATGGCATTGTTGCTTATCTGTGACCGCAAGTTTCATGCTGTCTTATTACAACAATTATCATCTGCTTGATGATTTTCATAATAAGATGGCATGAAACCTTTTAGACGCAGATAAGCATCCATACTATTAGATAAATTTATATATAAAAACTAATGTATACGTATTTATTCATTTTATTCTATTTTATATAACACATCCCTCTAATGGGTAACACTCTATCTGTTAATGTATTACAAATCTGAATGATCATCTCTTCCAACTTTTAAAGACAATGGTTGGGTGTACAATTCTAGTCTAACATCCATGAATTTGGAGAATTATATTGTGTCCCTTGGCCTAATGAGTAGAATGTTCTGAGAGACCAGGGTCTAATCCCAGGTCTAGTCATACCGAAGACTCAAAAAATGGTACTTGATGCCGCCTTGCTTAACCCTCAGCATTATAAGGTAAGGATTAAGGGTAAAGTGGAGCAATCCAGGGAAAGGAGTAGCATCCTCCCCTACACCTCGGCGTGGTAGCTATTGAAAAGGGAGCCTTCGAGTCACCCTTGACTAAGGTTGCCAACTTTACTTACTTATATTGTGTCTGTGTGTTCTTTCTTTGAGAAAAACCAAAAGGACCATTGTCCTTGCGAAAATATTTAATCTGGAAAATTCTTTTCTTTATGGAAATAGCAGAAAATTGCTTGAATTAACATCAAACAAGTTTTATGCCTAAACTAATTTTTTTTTTTTTTTACATTTAGGCTTCATACTGGGATTGTGTGGGCATACAAATTAGAATATATATTGTCATGTAATCTGTTCAGTATGCAAAATATATATGTATTTGTTTAATCTGATTGTGTGTATATATACACACAAGTGTAATGTTGTCGTTGAGGAGTCAAAGTATAATTTTATTGAAGGAAAAACCCTAGAAAATCAAATGTCTTAAAATAAGAAAACTTCAGCAAACTATACACATACCAATGCTCACTAAAAATATTTAATGGAATTTTGATATGAGATTTTGGGTTTTCAAGTGATATCTATAAGTTGAAAAAATTTACCTTATCTTAAGGAAATTTTACTTTAAAGCAGGTAGTGGTTTGAGAGAATTCTTGGTCTGCTTTTTTTTTAAGGTAAATGTGTGTCTGCATGATGCATGCTTTTTGTGGCAATTACTAACAAACTCCTGAACATGAATTTATAGAAAAAGACTTAAAAGATTAATTAAAGTCTGTTTCACCGATTGTTGATTGACAGTAAAATTTTACAATGAAAAAGTTACTATGCCACATAAGCTGAAATTAGACAACGGATTATGATAAAAGTATCTGACCAATCTAAACTGCTATTAGACTATGTTAAATAGCATTTTTTTCCTGTTTTTCTACCAAATTTGACCAGATTCACATTACTGTGAGTAAAGTAAAGTTGGTGACCGTAGTCGAGGGTGACCAGAAGGCTCCCTTTTCAATAGCTACTACACTGAGGTATAGGGAGGAAGCTACTCCTTTCCCTGATTTGCTCCACTTTACCCTTGATACGTACCTTATAATGCTGAGTGCTAAGCAAAGAGCTATCAAGTACCATTTTTAAAGTTTTTGGTATTATGCGAACTGGGATTGAATGTAGGTCTCTGGGACCATCGGTGAACACTCTACCCACTATTAACCAATCTCTTGTGCGAGTGAATTATATGCAAAAAAAAATTTTTTAAACAAGATATTTGAATATTCAAATTTTTTTTTCCTGTCTCAATGATATGAAGTTGTAAAAAAAAAACAAAAAAAAAAAAACATACAATGCACATATAAGCAACCTTGATAAACTTGTAGGTAAATCTATTTCTTTTTATTTGAAGTATAGTTTGACAGGTTTTTATGGGTATGTAGTGATTTTATAAGCCTTTTTTTTTATATGCACCTCACCAAAAATGCAATTTTCTTCTGCATTTTAGGGTACAATGAGCATTGCTAATATATATATATATATATATATATATATATATATATATATATATATTAGACTACATACTTATTGATTCAACCTCATAAACATACATATGCACACAATATGTGAACATCCCAGTCGGCTGGGACTGTAGAATACACCAACTGATTCTGCAGAGGAGTAAGACCCTCCCCCTCTGAAGTGTCCTGGATATGACATTTAACAATCTAATGGTGAAGATCAAGCCTTGAAGATTTGGAGAATGCAGAGTATCCCTTCATTGCTATTGCTCCCAGGTTCACTCTGAACTGGAGTGGTAGTATTTGATAGGGTCCTATCTATGAACAAACTGTGTCCAAACAAATGACTTATGTTAAATTGTGGCTGTTATAAAGCAATACTTGAAACCTTTTAACTGTGTGCAAAAAAGAGTTCAAGCTAATTTAAGAATGTTATCTACAAAAATGTATTTACAAATCATATGTATATTTAATAGATATGTATCAACAGGGTTTGGCATTAAATAACCTACAATGGTTGATATGCCATAAAACCAAACCAAACCAAATCATATATATCTATATATATATATATAGAGAGAATTTGACATTAAATAACCTACAAGGGTTGATATGCCATAAAACCCAACCCAACAAAATCATATATATTTAATGTGCAATCCTGAACAAGTCCTGGCAGCAACACCCCACAAGACACCAACTGTACGGCCACCTGCCCCCTATCACGAAAACTATTCAAGTTAGACGAACCAGACATGCAGGACACTGCTGGAGAAGCAGAGATGAACTCATAAGAGATGTACTCTTATGGATCCCCACACATGGCCGCGCAAAAGCAGGACGACCAGCACGAATGTACATTCAGCAGCTATGTGAGGATACGGGATGTTGTCCTGAAGACCTACCTAGGGCGATGAACGATAGGGAGGAGTGGCGAGAGAGGGTCAGGGATATCTGTGCTACCAGCGCGATATGATGATGATGATGATATATATGTATAATGAGGATTTGACATTAAATAACCTACAAGGGTTGATATGCTATAAAACCCAACCCAACCCAACTAAACCAAATAAGTGAACCCAAACCTTGACTACTCTAATACTTCCATCTTTTTGGACATATATACTGTGATCCTGTCATAATTTTTCCAAGATTGTAATATAAGGGGTGGTAAATAGTTATGTATATATGTTAAATAAACTTGAGAAATAGTTTTCCAATTGTGTTGTACTATGAGGCAGAGAATAGCATATAGATCTCATATCTCTAGGTCAGTAACAGCAAACCTTTTTGGCCAGGTGGTTCATTGGGTGGGTGGGGGATCCACTAATATCTCCTGGTAGGTCAATGAGCTCAGCAAGTAAGCAGAATTTTCAAAAGTCTGGGGTCATACTATACAGTTATAAAACTATTAGTGTAGTCAAATATTACTTGAACTTTCAGTATGTAAAAATAGGATATTAAGATTAAATTAGAAATTTAACTTTCTGGGTTCCAGAAGACAGTTGCTTTTTATAACATGATATCTCAAGGAGATACTTCTTGTTGGTGAGGCAATAACTTTTCATCTCCCTTTCATTATAATATTGTATCTCTATATATATGTATTGCTCAGTCAGCTTGGGCTGTAGAATACACTGACTGTATCTCTAAAGAGGGGTAAGATCCCCTCCCAATGAGTGTCCTGGATATGACACTAAACAATCTGATGGTGATGTTCCAGTAATGCTGGAGCTTTGGGCAATGCAGAGCACCCCTTCATTGCCATTACTCCCAGGTCTACTCTGGCCTGGAGTGGTAGCACCTAATAGGGTCCTATAGAACTAAACTGTGTACTTATGCTAAACTGAACTACTTGAAATAGAACTGTTTTGACATGTAAACTGTGTACTTATGCTAAACTGAATTCTTTAAATTAGAACTGTTTGACTAAACTTAATAGCTTGAAATAGATATGTTTTTGACAATTAAACTGTGTACTGCGTAGTTTGAAATAGAACTGAATATTTGTATAAAAATGGATTTTGGTATTAAATAACAAGGCTTGATATGTCATAAACCCCAAACCCAAACAAACAAATCTATATATCTATATTTAGATAAATAGGTTCATCTATTGATTACTTTATCTAATCTACCCTGCTGGCTGGGGTTGTAGAGTATGTTTACTGCACCTTTGCAGATGGTTAAGACCCCCTCCTCCCATGGGGTCACTTGTTGGCTGCAGGTGATGATCCTAATGCCTGAAGATGGGGAACCTGGTGGCTGAGTGGTCTGTGACCTGGGTACTAAGTAGTCACGTGACCTACAACACCCTACTTTAGCATTTACTTGGGCTAGACCAGAGATTGCAGAAGCCTGATCCATTAAGTCGGCTGGTCATCTCCAGCCCAAGGAACTATATAATTAAGTCCTGACAGTGTTCTACAAATGGAAAACGCCTACCTAACATTTTTTATCTTATTGGTGCTAGAAATTGTTGCCTGAGTAGGTTAACAGCATCCTGAGAAACAATTAATGAAACTTATTTCTACCAATTCAATACATATGAAATTAATGAGACTTATTTCTACCAATTTATTAATACATATGATGTTAAAAACTGTTATTTCTACCAGTTTATTAATACACATGAAATATATTCAGAAAAAAAAAAATTGGCATTAAATTGCCGGCAAGGGTTGATATGCCATTAAACAAAATAACCACTTAACCAATCAACCAACCATCTAATCTTTGATTATTTTTGTACTAGCAAACTAAATATGTTTGATGGTTGCAGAAACACTAATAATGAATTTTGCAATCGTTATTTTAAAATTTAAGCTTTAAAATGTGCATTGAAAATGAGAAAAAAAAAGAATTGTTATCTATTCATATAATTTCGGTTGTGATTTTTTGAACTGTTGTTCTCATCTTTATTGGGGTAAGTTGAAACACAATGTTTGGGGGGGTGTCCTTGTGGTGTAATGGTTAAGGCGATGGACTGCAGGATCGTAGTTAGCGAGTTCATACTCCAGTCGTGCTATTACTTTCACTTTCAGGCAAATACCCTTGGGAAAGGTATGAACCCCCTTATCCTCCCAGCTATGGGTTAGATAGTACCACTACTGTTCTTCTAGGAGAATGGCTTTGGCATTAAATAACCTACAATGGTTGATATGCCATTAAACAAAGAAATCAAACGAAACCAATGTTTTGGCCGCTGTACCTTCCAGCCTTCCTCAGGCGTCCTTTGTTTATCTGGACATAGAAATGATTCAACCTGGGAAATCATTTTTAATGTTTGTTTATCAAACAAGGCATCCAAGAACTATGAAGATCTTATTCAAATAGTGACCCCATTGTTTTTCACACCAACCAATCTGAGAAGCATCAATTAGAAGTTTCACAAGAAGCGTCATGAGATGAATTCAAAATGTAAAATCCAGTGGCATCAGTTATTCTTGATATTTTTTTAAAGTAATTTTCTTTTTTAAAAAAATTTAATTTGGCCTTTTTAATTATTGGTTCCCAGATTGTATTCATTTCTATACTTGGGCTATGTTGACCTCTTGAGTAGACCAACAAATGTGCTGCTTCTTTAAGACGTCTTCTTTTCCAATATTCTTCACTATCGATTATTTTAACTATATGCCACAAGGGTAGATTGTTTTCCTTTTCTTTGCATATATGTGTGCAGCCATACCTAACTTTTCTATTTTTCCTCGTACCACTGCTTTTCGATGTTCCTGTAGTCCTACTTTTAGAAGATATCAGACAGAGAATTTTTATTTTCTGGTAATAATGCAAGCACAATTAACCAATAGGATTATTAGATTATTATTAGATTATTTCAGATTATGATTTGAATTTTTTGAATGATCATCATTTATAAATAAATTTTCCATAAATGAAAAACTCTATCTGTGTATGGAGGGAGTTCCTGTGCTGGACTGTGGCCTCAAAGTTGTTGTTGATTTAGAGTTACCACTGAGATATATATATATATATAAAGTAAAGTTGGCGACCGTAGTCAAGGGTGACCTGAAGGCTACTACAATAGCTACTACACCAAGGTGTAGAGGAGGGTGATATTCCTTTCCCTGGGTTGCTCTACTTTACCCTTGATATGCACTTTATATTGCTGAGTGTTATGCAAGGAGGTATCAAGTACCATTTTTAAAGTTTTTGGTATGACGCGACCTGGGATTGAACCCAGGTCTCTCAGACCATGAGCAAACAATAATTGAGTTTAAACTCCAGTTGGGCTATTACGAGTACTTTCAGAGAAATACTCCCAGCTCTGAGTTAAATAGTATTATGGGGACATATCCTACCATACTCCAAAGATGGACTCATCCAACCTGAACATATTCTCCTAGCTTAGCTCGCTTGGTGGAGACAACTTCTCGTTCCTTACAAGACATTTGATAGATGGACTGCAAGCCGAGCCTGGCTAATACTTCCTTTGTATGACTTCCCTTTTCTGCTAATACAATAACATTGAACTATCACCTGTTGTTTAAGTTGTTCTTCCACGGTCTTATCTGAAGACCACAACAAATAGTATCATAGGTGTTCTTCTTCAAGGTAAGCTTTGGTATTAAATGACCCATAGAGGTCGATATGCCATTAAGCAAAGAAACCAAAACCTGTCTCTGTATGTACAGATGATAAAGATGAAGACAGTTTAGAAAATCATATTGATATTTCATTAGAATGGAAATGAATTTATCACCAAAAATGGATCCACATTGCAGTGGAAGGAAGCATGATAATCCATATATAGTGTATGTATTTACCCAACTCCTACAGAACAAGCATCGTTTGCCTAGTCGGGTGGGGCTGTAGAATACACTGACTGCTCCTTTGCAGAGAGGTAAGACTCTCCCCAATGAGTGTCCTGGATATGATACTAAACAATCTGATGGTGAGGTTCCAGTGACGCTGGAGCTTTGGGGAATGCAGAGTGCCCCTTCATTGCCATTACTCCCAGGTCTGCTCTGGCCCAGAGTGGTAGCACCTGATAGTCCTATCTATGGGTTAAATAGATCTATTTATACTAAACTGAATTGTTCAAATTAGAACTGTTTAACTAAACTGAATATCTTGAAATAGAAATGTTTTGACAATTAAACTGTGTGCTCATGCTAAGCTGAATTTTTTGAAATAGGACTATTTGCATAAAAATGGATTTGGCATTAAAACCCGAACAACCAACCAACATCATCCTGTTAGTTGAGTTTAGAATATGCTGACTATATCCCATGCAGAGGAGTAAGATCCTTCCTCCTCCTAAAAAACAGGTCTCCTGGGTATGACACTAAACTGCATTTGATGGTAAGGCTCCAGTCTCGGAGGTATGGGGAGTATGAAATACCTGTCATTATCATTACTCCCAAATCCACTCTGATATGAAGTAATAGTACTTGTTAGTTTCATTTACAGGTCTAATAGATTTGTTTAAGAATTATTCATGTTCGATAAGACCAGGTACCAAACAAAAAAGACTCTAAAGAAACAACTACACAAAAAATGTAAATATGTATTCCTCCAACCCCTCTTCATGAACAAGATATGACACAAGGTCGGTTTTTAAGTGGAGTTTTACACATTCAGAGTTTTCCTTCTCCTACACTGGTTGTCATACCAAGGTTAAAGAGCTCAATCTGCCCTACTATTTTACCCATAGCTGGAGGTAGAATAGTTGGATTCATACCTTTCCTAAGGGTAATAGTGCTATGTTTAAGTGCAAGCAAAAAAAAGTAAATATGTACAATGAACGTGATTTGCTAACCTCTTGGTATAAAATAACCTCAGACAGGTTGACATGTCTTTAAAATCACTCATTCAAACCATCACAAGCAGTATATGACATAGGTCAATTTTTAAGTGGACTATCACTGGTTTTGTAATCAGAATTTTCCTTCTCCTAGTTTGGTTGGTATATCAAGATTAAATAGTTTAGTCTGCCCTACTATTTACCTATAGTTTGCTGGGAAAATAGTTGGATTCATACCTTTCCCAAGTCTGTTTATGTATGGATGGGTAATTTCTAGAGAAACATGTCACTCCGTTTTTCCAAACTGTCTTTATCTTATTCCATCAGATTTCATTCTAAACTTTACTCATATATTAGAGGCATTCAAATTTTATCTCATATGGATCTAATATTGTAACCCACACCAAACCTCTTTTTGCCTGATGTAGATACCAGTATTTTGTTGAGAGACAAGATGGATTAGAGGACTTTGTCTGTCAGGCATTTGGAAACACAAGAATGTTCTGGGAAATTTTAATGGATTTTGGCAGAGAACCGCTCTATGGTGGGAAATATGTCTATGAGGAAATACATGCTGATATATGAGAGCTTAAAACTTGTAAAAGACAGTCACAATGATGTATGGCTTCCATTGAGATTTATTTTTTTAAAATCTTGTAACAAAGATCAAAAGAGTCTTTTTTGTAAGATTAGAAATAAGGAAATAATTAAAATCACCAAAGTTTTTGACTTAGTACCCCTCTTCCTTTTATTTTATTTTTTCATTTCTTATTTTTTTCCAAGAAATATTTGGAAAGTAGTTTAACATTTTTGAAGACAATAAAAACATGTCCTATCATGAAATTTTTGGTCAAAAGCATAATCATTATTAGTAATGATAAAGTTCAAAACAAAATCTCCACCCCATTAGATTTTCATGAGCATTTGGTGGAATATGGTAAGTTTTGCCTATTTGGTGGAATATGGTAAGTTTTGCCTTATAAGAATAAGGCAGTTCTTTACTGTTAAGAATGAATAAAATGTGAAGGTTTATGTAACAAATGTCTTGATTTAGGTCATAAAAAGACCTTGGGATAATAGAATTTGGGAACCCTTCATTGTGTATGCCCCTCCTTGGTCTATTAAAAAAAATTTCATGATGTTGTTTTTTTTTGTTTTTGTTTTTTTTTGTCCGAGTAAAATGAAGTTTAAGATTGAGCAAAGTAGATACTGGAGCAAAAATTGAACAAAATTAAAAAAACCTACATCAAAAATCTGTATATAAAAAGATAAATCAAGATCTAAATAGAGCCCCATCAAATTTAAAAGACTCATTTCAACTAGAAGGGCCCAAATAGTCTAAATTGTTTCAAATTAGTTTAAAGGAGCCCCATGAAATCTGAAAATAAACAAATCTCCTCTGTTCTTATATCTTTATTCTTTTTTCTTAGTTTTATCAGGGGTCCTCTAGTTTTGGGGCCTATGGGCTGTAAGCCAAATGTAAATCTAGCATGAAGTGTGACATTCTTTTGACTTAGAGATGAAGTCAGAGATAAAAATGATCAAAACATAGCATATTTCAAACTCTGTAATGGCTATGAAACGATCTCATGCTGGTATAAGATATTTCAATAGATCTAATGAAAGAAAAGAGGGGTTTTTTTTGGGGGGGGTTACCTTATTGGGTTTTAAACCTATATTGGCCTTCAACTAATTTGGTGATTGATTGAGTTAATACTGTTATGTGAAAAGTTTTTACAAAGTTTTGTAGAGAAATTAAAAAGTAAAGTGAATCAAGTGATTTTATTGATTTTTAAATATTTTTGTTATTTGTTTGAATGTTGGTCTTAACTAAGTAAAAATGCTATTGAATCAGTGTAAGTCCTAACTAAGCAATAATGCTAGTGAATCAGTGTTAGTCCCAACTAATCAATAATACTATTTAGTTATTTTACATTTAAAAGCTTGTAGAATTACCTATAAACTTAACGAGTAATGATTAATTAAATGTGAATTATTATCTTAATAACTTAACTGTTTTTTCCTTTTAAATTTTGTACAGTTGTGATAACGTAGCCTCTCCCTGATTACTGATTGTCCTGTTGGAAAGCCTTAGAATATGCTGGCTCTATCTCCTGCAGGATGGGAGATAAAACTCCCAGCCCCATCTCTATAAGGAGCATCCTGGGTATGACACTAAACCACATCTAGTGGTGAGGCTCCAGTTCTAGAAATCTGGAGAATACCCCTTCACTGCCATTACTCCCAAGTTCACTTGGACCCAAAGTTGTATGTGTTAGGGTCTAATCTATGGGTCAAATAAAGCTGTTTAAAAATTATTCATATTTGATAAGAATATTTGATGTCATGTTAATTGTTTGTATTAAAATACTTACTTGAAGCTATCACTGTTTATTAAAGATTATTGTTAGTTACTTGAAACCATATAATTGAGAAGAAATTATTTGTATTAGATACAAATACTTGTACCTATTCAATCGGGTGCAAATTATTTATATTTGATAGGAATACCTGATATCATGCAACTGTGTGCAAAGAACACTTAAGAAGGTACACAAAAAATACAAATATAAATGGAAAGAGATTCTCAATCCTCAAGGCTTAAATAACCCTAGATGGATTGATATGCCATTAAAATTATTCAATATGATTGTATGTTATGCCCTTTGTGATGATTACTGATTAGAAATTACGTTTTTTAATACTAAAATTTCCCCCCTGCTCCAGTGGCAATGCATACCAAATTTGGTTGCTTTATTTCAAACTATTTGGTCATCTATGAAGGAGAGACAAATAAATTCTTTATTATAAATATAGATATTTGTGTGTGTGTGTGTGTATATATACATATATATATATATATATATATATATATATATATATATATATATATATATATATATATACACACACATAAACATCTATTTAATAAAGAATTTATATCTATGTGTATGTGTGTGTCTGTGTGTGTATATATACACGAGGTGCATATAAGTTTCCAGACATTTTTTTGTATGAGCATTTAAAATTGTTGTAGACTCTTGAAAATTTAGTATGTTATTGCTATACATCTTATGAGATGACTTACCAATTTTTATGATTTCAGGTTTAAATGAACAGTTACAGCAGCAATTGGAATACACCCTACTAAAGCCTGATTGTCACAGCTGGTGAATTTCAAAAATGCAATCTGACACTTTAGAAGAACGATATGCAATAAAATTCTGTTTTAAACTTGGAAAAAATGCCACAGAAACATATGGAATGCGTCAGACTACTTTTCGACCATCTTGCATGAATCCAGCATCAGTTTTTGAGTGGCATAAGAGATTCAAGGAAGGCAGGGAGTCTGTGAGGGATGATGAGAGGTGTGGGAGGAGTAAGGAAGTCAATACATCAGAGTTGATTGGCCAAAGGGTTAGGGTTACTATGTTGGGGGTTTTAAGGGAGTTCAGGAAGAGATTCCCAGGGAAGAGGCCAGCACTCTTCAAATCGGGTCAGTGGCATTTCCACCAGGACAATGCACCAGTCCACAACTCTATTCTTGTCACAGACTATTTGACCAAGATGGGCATCAAGACAGTTCCTCAGCCTTCCCATAGTCCAGACCTTGCTCCCTGTGACTTTTGCTTATTCCCTAAGGTCAGAGGCTGTCGTTATGAGACAATTGAGGAAATGAAAGAAGCTGTGAAGAAGGTCATTGACACGCTCACACAAGAGGACTTCTATGGGGCCTTTCAGAAGTTGTTGGAACGGTACAACAAGTGCATTGCAGCTGGAAGAGATTTCTTCGATGGGAACTAGAGTTTCATGCGTGTACTATCAATAAAAGTGCCCACCAGAAAAAAGTCTGGAAACTTATCATTTGCACCTTGTATGTATATGTATATGTGTGTATATATATATATATATATATATCACAATAGTCATCCACAGACAGATCTGTTTCATTCTATCAGAACTCATCAGTGTGGCTAGACAGTATCTTCCTGTACCTGGGATCAAAACCCGCTGGACTCAAACGCCAAGCCAAAGCTTCTAACCATTCAGCTACAAGGGGATATTAGATGCAAAGTAAATTTTTTTAAACGGTTATGAATCACAATTATTATTGTTTACATACATCCGTTCAAACGGTTGCCGAGACCTCAATTCATCTATGAAGAGGCTTGCCATAAACGCTAATGGCAACACGATTACTTCTTCGCGAGAGAACTCAACCCTACGGGGGTTGGGGAGTACATATATATATAGATAGATATATATGTGTATGTATGTGTATACATATTTATGTGTATATATATTATATGAAAATTGTAGATAAAATTTTTCATCTCAACAGGACATTGTGGCTTCCTGACTGTTGCTACCTACTACAAAATATTACTCTCCCCTTGTCTTTCTCTGTCTCCATTTTATAACCAGCAACTGGAAAGAGCTGAGATATGTCTGCTTCAGAAAACATAAGGTGCACAACCTTTTGAATTTACTTTCCTAATTATCTTTTTCTTCTTATTATTTTTTAATGTAAATACTTCACCAAATGTTGGAGTCAATAGTCTGAAATGGAAACAGCAGGACTTGTCTTCAGGCCTTTCGACATTGTTTGATCAAAGAAAGGTTTCCCTAAGTACCACTCCCTCTGTTGCAACCTTAGTTACAATGTCTCTTGGTCTTCATGAGGTTATAATTAAACCCACCCAACTGGATCCTCTGAAGATTCCGTATATACTTGTGTATTGAACGACTTTTTAAGGGCAATTTTTCATCATTCATTATAATATGTGCCCCTAACTTTTTTTTTTTGCCCAGTCAGCTGGGGCTGTAGAATACACTGACTGCATCTCTGCAGAGAGGTAAGACCCCTCCCCCAACGATTGTCCTGGATATGATACTAAACAATCTGATGGTGAGGTTCCAGTAATGCTGGAGCTTTGGGGAATGCAGAGTACCCCTTTATTGCCATCGCTCCCAGGTCCACTCTGGCCCAGAGTGGTAGCACCTGATAAGGGTCCTATCTACAGGTTAAATAGAACTAATGGCATACTTATGCTAAACTGAATAGCTTGAAATAGAAATGTTTTTGACAATTAAACAGTACTTATATTTTAACTGTGTGTTTTTGCTAAACTGAATTATTTGAAATTTAACTGTTTTTGACATTGAAACTGTATTTACACTAAACTGAATGGTTATATATAGAACTATTTTGACATTTTACTGTGTGAACAAAATCTGTACTTATACTAAACTATCAGTCCAGTTAGCTGGGGCTATAGAATACACCAACTGCAGAAGGATAAGACCCCACCACTCCCCACAAGTATCCTGGATATGACTCTAAACAATCATATGATGAGCTCCAGTAATGCTGGGGCTTTGGGGAATGTGTAGTACCTCTTCATTGCCATCACTCCCAGGTCCCCTCTAACCCTGACTGGTGGCAACTGATAGGGTCCTATCTATGAGTTAAATAGAACTGTTTAACATTTAAAGTGCATGCAAATAAATGATTTTTACTAAATTGAATTGTTTGAAATACAACTGTTTGATCGTTTAATTGTATTTAAATAAAAGACTGATGTTTAATTGAATTATTAGTGACACATAAGAATACCTGCAACCATTTAACTGTGTGCAAATGAATGAGTAATGTTGAATAGAATAATTAGTATTGCATAGCAATACTTGAAACCATTTAACTGTATGAAAAAAAAAGAGCTCATGGTCATTTAGAAATGTTATCAACAGAACGTGTTCACAAATCATATATAGATTTTATATGTATTAACAGGATTTGATATTAAATAAGTTGCAATGGTTGATATGTCATTAAACCCAACCAAACCAAATTCTATGTATTTGATATATATGTATAAACAAGATTTGGCATTAAATAACCTACAATGGTTGATATGCCATAAAACCCAACCCAACCAAATCCTATATATTTGATATATATGTATAAAGAGGATTTGGCATAAAATAACCTACAATGGTTGATATGCCATAAACCCAACCCAACCCAACCCAACCAAATCAAATATATTTAATATGTATGTACTAATAGGATTTGGCATAAAATAACCTACAATGGTTGATATGCCATAAAACCCAACCCAACCAAATCAAATATGTTTAATATGTATGTACTAATAGGATTTGGCATAAAATAACCTACAATGGTTGATATGCCATAAAACCCAACCCAACCAAATCAAATATGTTTAATATGTATGTACTAATAGGATTTGGCATAAAATAACCTACAATGGTTGATATGCCATAAAACCCAACCCAACCAAATCAAATATGTTTAATATGTATGTACTAATAGGATTTGGCATAAAATAACCTACAATGGTTGATATGCCATAAAACCCAACCCAACCAAATCAAATATATTTAATATATATGTACTAATAGGATTTGGCGTAAAATAACCTACAATGGTTGATATGTCATGAAACCCAACCAAACCAATCACCAGCGCTATACACTCTAGAAGCTTCACCTTGTAGTTCTGCAGCACTTGCCAAGCTATTGCTGCAATGTCATTAATTATAAAATCTTGTCAGTTGCCCACAGCCTATCTTTAAAGACTTGACTTTTCAAGCATTCCCAGATGAAGTAATCATAAGGAAGATGGATCTGATGAATGAGCTACTAGTAGATGTTTATGAAATAACTGCAGTGTTGTTGTGATAATCACCATTTTTAAAATTAAGTTTCAATTGCAAACACTTGATGTTCATTATTTCACACCATAACAACTACAATGGTATGGCTACTGCTCTTAGATATACCTTCCATCTCGTTCACTGTTACCACTGCCTGTATGGAGTAATATAATAATGATTATTTTGTAAACAATTATAGTTTTAAACAAGTACTCTTAATGCAAATAATGATTTTAAAATGGATCTTTTTAACCCATATAGCCCAGTTGGCAGGGGCTGTTAGAATACACTGACTGTATCTCTGCAGAGGGGTAAGACTCCCTCAATGAGTGTCCTGGATATGAAACAAAACCATCTAATGGTGAAGCTCCAGCCTTGGATATTTGGGGAACATTGTATAGAATTATTAGTGTTAGATAGCAATAATTGAAACCATTTAACTGTGTAGAAACAATAGCAATACTAGTGTTCAAACAAATTAGTGCTTACTCATTTAAAAATGAAATTACCTAGAAATTACAAATCATATATGTATATCCATTTAGATGAGTGGAAATTAATGTCTGATGTTAAATTGTTACTGTTACAATACAGGAAACCAATTAACTTTGTACAAACGATTAATTGTTAATAGAATTATTCATATTGGATAGAAATACTTGAAACCATTTAACTGTGTGCCAAAAAAGAGCTCAGGCTTGTCTAAAGATGTTATCTACAAAACGTGTTTACAAATCATACATTTGATATATGTATAAAGAGGATTTGACATTAAATAACCTACATTGGTTGATATGCCATAAAACCCATCCTAACCTAATCCTATATATTTAATGTATATGTATAGAGAGGATTTAGATCGGCTCATTGGCCAAGTGGGTTGAGTGTTTACCAATGGTCCGGGAGACCTGGGTTCAGTCCCAGGTCACATCATACCAAAGACTTTAAAAATGGTACTTGATACCGCCTTGCTTAACACTCAGCAATATAAGTTATGCCTCAAGAGTAAAGTGGAGCAATCAAAGGAAAGGAGTAGCGCCCACCTCAGTGTAGTAGCTATTGAAAAAAGAGCCTTCAGGTCACCTTCGACTACAGTCACCAACTTATAAAGAGGATTTGGTATTAAATAACATACAATGGTTGATATGCCATAAAACCCAACCTGACCAAATCCTATATATGTAATATATATGTATAAAGAGAATTTGGCATTAAATAACCTACAATGGTTGATATGCCATAAAACCCAACCAACCCTATTTGACCTAAACAGGACTCTAACAGATATTATTTACCATTCTGGGTCAGCATAGATCCTATTTACCAACCCCTCCGCTCGGGCAGGATATGACACAAGGTCAAATTTTTTTAAGCGGAGTTTAACAGGTTTTAATTCAGAGTTTTCCTTCTCCTAGACTAGTTGCCTAACCAAGGCTGAAGAACCTAGTCTGCCCGACTATTTACCCATAGCTGGAGGGAGATAAGGGGGTTCATACCTTTCCCAAGGGTATTTGCCCGAAAGTGAACGTAATAACGCGACTGGAGTACGAACTCGCGTACTACGATTCCGCAGTCCATCGCTTTAACCAGTACACCACGAGGACACCCCCTCTGGGTCAGCATAGATGTGGGAATAATATTAGTGACTCCACAATTCCTTAGTTCCAGAATCAAAGCCTCACTACCATATGAAGTTCAGTGTGGTTCTTTGGACATTCTTTGGGATGGGGAGGTCTTATTCTAGCCCCACTAACAGGGTTAACCCCTTATAAAGCATAACTTTCTTTTAAAAAATCTGTTCAGTGTATCATTTAAATTTTAAAAAAGATTAATCAACCTTCTCCTTTCCCATGAAATTATAAATAGGATGATTTTCTTTGTGGATAATTGCAAAAAATTTCAAAGACAGGAATTTAATTGCTTGCAAGTCTTTGATGTTTGCTCTGTTTTTCTTGTGGGGGTCAACTTTACTACCAGAAATAGCTTCTTAACAAAGCATATCTGGAGTGGGGCATTTTTGTATATTCTTCTATTAATCATAACTTTGAACAAAGCACCATTACAAGTTATTCCATTTTTTATTTTTATTTTTTTTACAAGATAAAGCCTAGAATGAAATGATAATGCTGTCAACTTGTCATGACCTCTGAACTGTGGGAGGCTAAATCAAAACTCACTGAAGGAAGAAAGAGGGACATTATTTTGGGTAGAATAGCTCGGAGAGTTACATAAAGAAACAGGCAAAAAAAACTTTAATAATGCAACAAGATTGATTAATTGGTTTTAATGGCATGTCAATCTATCTGGGGTTATTTTGTGCCTAGAGGTTAAGGAATTGTGTACAGTGTACATTTATATTCATATTTTTCCTATAGTTTTTTTTATATGATATCAAATATTCCTATCTAACACAAATAATTTTCAAATATATCTATTTGACCCATAGATGGTATCTTAACATTAGGTCAGAGTGAATCTGGGAATATTGGCAATGCAGGGCTACTTCACACTTCCCATAGACACAGAACTTGAGCCTCACCATCAGATGCAATTTAGTGTCCTACCCAGTACACCTAATTATCACAATTGATGACTAAAAATTTCAAAATTTTTCTTTGGGTTGCTAAATTTACACTAGAGACATGCGAAAAATAAATGGAGAGAGGTTGAATGATGTAAAGCTGGTAGAGGAGGGCTGCCATTTTGATGTAGGTAATGTTTTCTTGGGTAGATAATAGACATTTTGTGTTTCTACTCTCCATTCTGAGTAACTAAGTTAATCAAAACAAAGTAGAGTCAGCTAAAAAAAATCACAAAGACGGTTTCAAGGTCACTTCTGGAATTAATTTCTTTGCTGACCCTTGAAACAAAAACTTTTAATAAGTCAACAGAAAGTGAAACCCATGTCTTTAATATAAGCACAGTTGGACGAATGGTGTGTTTATTGGTAGGGGAGAATGCTGGAAGGAGAAAGAAAAATGAAACATGAGGTTTGGATTTGAACGAAGATGATGATGACGGAATCAGAAAAAGAAAAAAGAAAAATCACAACAAAAAACAAACATTTCTTATTTCTCGGCAGCCAAGGTCAGAGAATTATGAAGCATTTCAAACCAATTCTCAATTGTGCACTGTATGCGTTAGGTAATTTGTGTATTGAAGCCCAGAGATAAGAAAAAGGCTTACTATTTTGAACAGCAGACCTTGGTTTTTTTTTAGTTTTTTTTTTTTAAAGAAAATTTTTTTAAGGGTAGAAGGACTGAGAGTTTTATTTGAATTTCAGGCATTTTCACTGGAAAATCTTCTGTGTGCATCAGATGATATACAATTCTTTTCATAAGTATTTAAACAGACAGTTTGCTTTTATTTACTTTGTTTTGAGAAATAAAAACCGGAACATCATGCAAGAAAACTAGATTTTGTTATCATCAACATAACAAGGTGTTAAGTCATATTTTAGAGTTCTGAATGCTAAATTTCTGGAAAATGTTTTTAAAAAAAAATAGAATTAATTTTTAAATAGATTAGGAGAGTACAGATCTGGGGAGTGTGTTTTGTTATATATATAATGGTTAGAGTGTTAACCAATGGTCCAGGAGACCAGTGTTCAATCCTAGATCAAGTCAAAGACTCAAAAAATGGTACTTGAAGCCTTCTTGCTTAACACTCAGCATTATAAGGTGTGGATCAAGGATAAGTGGCGCAATCCAAGGAAAGAAGTAGTGTCCTCCCTTGTTGTAGTAATTAATGAAAAGAGAGCCTTTGGGTTTCCTTCAACTACAGTCAGCCATCTTGTGTGTGTGAGAGAGAGAGACTTTCAAAGAAAAAAGCAAAATTATTTTTTTGTTAGATTACATTTTTTTTTTTTTTTCCATATATGTCAACTTTGCATTTTTTGGAATTGGTTTATAGTAAAAACTGTTACGATATTGCAAAAAAAAATTTTTTTCAAGCTATTCAAAATGGTAGCTTGAACAGAGGTCTGTCATGTTTTTTTGTAACGAAGAAAGGCAAACTATGTAAAATTTACAGGAGAATGTGTGATATGTATAGAGAAGTATGTTTTAATCGAAATAATATTTAAAAATTGACTAAATTGTTTAAAGAAAGTAAAAATAGGTGAACTCACCTGAAATGGTGGATTCAGTTAATGTGCTCATTTTGGGTTTCATCTGGACATACATCCTCCTTACTGTCCAGATCTGGCCTCTTCTGATTTTCACTAATTGGTTCCTCTCAGAGAATTTCTACGGGATTGCGTTTTTAAGCTATGATCAGATTAAGATCCCTATGAGCAAGTGGTTAAAAACTCGGTCCAAAGATTTCTATGCTGAAGGAACACGAAAGTTTGTTTTTTCGATGGGAAAAATTTTTCCTGCATAAAATGGGAGTCATTATATTGCAAAATTCACATTTATTTCATTTTATATATTTGAAAAGGAAGGAATTGTGTTATATCTGAGCCATTTTGTTTTTCTGTATTGTATGGGTAGCATTTTGTATGCTGATTTTCTAGGTAAGCAAGTTCTGTTTATCTTTAAGATTTTACATACCAATCTTTCTACCCATTCTACCACCTTATTTTGCCTGGGGGGGGGGGATGTATTACCAAGTGTAGCTGAAAGTTAGTTTTGTGCTGACAGGAGCAATCAGAGAAAGGCATTTGTGGAATTCAAAATAGAAAAAACTGAATGGTTTCTTGAAGGTAGCAAACTTCTCTTTTTTTTTTTTCTTTTTTTTTTTTTTTCCTTTTTTTAGTGGAGGTATTTTTATTTGCAATTTTGGGGCAATTTGCTTTTTGATTAGCAAATAAAAAGAAAACAAAAACAAATCAGTCTCTTATAATTGTAAATCAATTTTGATTAGATGTTATGATTAGTGAATCCAAAGAAAAGAAAAGGATTTGTCAAAATTGCACATATCCAAGTGGCGACTCAAGTGCTCTCTTTCTTCTCTCTCAAGCTCTTCATCCTTCTCTCTCTATCGTTCTTCTCTGTTTTCACTCTCTTTTGAGCTCCCCTTTCTTCTCTCTCAGGCTTATTATCTTCTTCTCTCTTTACTCTCTCTCTTTTGAGCTTCACTTTCTTGTCTCTCCTCATCCTTCTCACTTTCCTCTTTCTCTCTTAAGTATTTCTCTCTCTCTTCTTAGCTCCTCCTTCTTCACTCTGAATTTCCTCATCTCCTCTTTTAAGTCTCTCACTTTTTCCTCTCTCTTAATTTCCTTTCTCTCTCTCTCTCTGGTCTTCTTTTGTTCTTCATATAGTTTGAGCTTTTTTTTTTCTTTTTTCTTCTCTCTCAAGTTCCTCATCATTCTTTTTCTCCTTTGAGCTTCTTTCCTCTCTCTCTCTCTCTCTCTCTCTCTTTTGAGCTCCTCTTTCTTATTCCTCATCTTCCCATCTCTTTTCTCTCTCAAGTTCCTCATCATTCTTTTTCTCCTTTGAGCTTCTTTCCTCTCTCTCTCTCTCTCTCTTTTGAGCTCCTCTTTCTTATTCCTCATCTTCCCATCTCTTTTCTCTCTCAAGTTCCTCATTCTTCTCTTCCTAAGCTTCTCACTCTCACATTCATCACTTCATCTTTCAAGCTCCTCTTTCTTCTCTCTCAAGCTCCTCATCCTTCTCTCTCCCCTCTCTCATTCTTAAGCTTCCCAGTTTCTCTCTTCCTCTCAAGCTTCTCCCTTTTCTCTCTCTCTCTCTTTTCAGCTTCTCTTTCTTATTCCTCATCTTCCCATCTCTTTTCTCTCTCAAGTTCCTCATCATTCTTTTTCTCCTTTGAGCTTCTTTCCTCTCTCTCTCTCTCTTTTGAGCTCCTCTTTCTTATTCCTCATCTTCCCATCTCTTTTCTCTCTCAAGTTCCTCATTCTTTTTCTCCTTTGAGCTTCTTTCCTCTCTCTCTCTCTCTCTCTCTCTCTCTTTTGAGCTCCTCTTTCTTATTCCTCATCTTCCCATCTCTTTTCTCTCTCAAGTTCCTCATCATTCTTTTTCTCCTTTGAGCTTCTTTCCTCTCTCTCTCTCTCTCTCTCTCTCTCTCTTTTGAGCTCCTCTTTCTTATTCCTCATCTTCCCATCTCTTTTCTCTCTCAAGTTCCTCATTCTTCTCTTCCTAAGCTTCTCACTCTCACATTCATCACTTCATCTTTCAAGCTCCTCTTTCTTCTCTCTCAAGCTCCTCATCCTTCTCTCTCCCCTCTCTCATTCTTAAGCTTCCCAGTTTCTCTCTTCCTCTCAAGCTTCTCCCTTTTCTCTCTCTCTCTCTCTCCTTTTTAGCTCTTCCCCCTCTCATTCCCTTTGAGTTTTTGTTATAATGTCATGCAGTCACCTATCAGGTTTATAAATACACTTTGATAAAACAGAGAAGTCTGCTAAGGTCGTCTGTTGACAGCTGACACCCTTTAGATAAGAATAAATATTTTTAGATTTCCAATGACATTTTAAATATAATTATCCTCAGGCTTCATGATCAACATGTTAAAAGGGGTGTGTGTGTCAAAAGTTGAACTTTTTGGTGGAGGAGATGTTAAAATCTGACATTAAGAAATAAAAATAGACCAATTACTCGAATTCTCGCAAATGACAGCAAACAGATTCTACACTCTTATCATATTTATTTTCTATGTTATATTTCCACAAATTTTTATAAGATTGAATAACTTGTATGTTCAGCCCAGTCAACTGGGGTTGTTGAATACGCCGACTCTGCAGAGAGGCACCTACCCTTAACGAGTCTCCTGTATATGACACTTAACCATCTGATGTTGAAGCTTCCATCCTGGAGCCCAGGGGAATGAAGAGTACTCCATTGCCATTACTCCCAGGTCCACTTTGATCTGGAATAGTCATACCCATTAAGGTCCCAATAGAACTGTTTAATCATTTTCTATACTTAAGACTATTTAACTGTGTGCAAATAAAACTATTACTGAGAGCAATACTTGAAACTATTTAACTGTGTGCAAACAAAACTTTTAGTTCTATATAGCAATACTATGAAACCATTTAACTGTGTGCAAATAAATTTTGTTTGTTTAAAAATGGTTACCCACGAACTGTTCATTTGCAAATCATATTTAATATGTATAAACAGGATTTGGCATTAAATACCCTACAAGGGTTGATATGGCCTGAAACACAACCAACCAATTTACTTTTATGTTGAAATTCTGGAATTATGTTCTCTTTTTTTTTTTTTTTTTTTTTCACTTCTCATTTGAATAACAGTATAAAACTGTTTTTTACCTTTTTTGTGTCAAGAGTAATATTCATGGGGTAAGGAATACAGAATAACAATCTTGCTGGGTTCAGTATGTAGTTTGCCTTACTAATAAACATGGATACTACAAATCTACTTACTCGGGGGAGTCAGAAGTTTTTCAATATTTTTGTACATGCTAAATTGCAGTTCAGGCTGTGGAAAAGGTACCCACTATTTTGGTAGTATTGTGGTAGTAGGTGTGCTGACATGTTGTGCATTGCTTCATTCTGTATGTGATTTGAAAGCTGCAGAGATGAGTGTGCAAATGAAGTCTAATTCGGGAACTTGTGCTTTACAAGTTTGACGTAGTGACTAAAGTGTTGGACTGCGAATTCATTGTGAGTTCGAGCTCCAGTCAAGTTCTTAAGTTTCCTTTTGAACTCATACCCTTGAGAAAGGCATGAACCCACTTATCCTGGGTTATAGAATATACCAACTATATCTTTGCAGAGGGGTAAGACTCCCTCAATGAGTGTCCTGTATATGACACTAAACAGTCTGATGGTCAGGCTTTAGTACTGCTGGAGCTTTAGGGAATGTGGAGTATCCCTTCATTGCTATTGTTCCTTCTGGCTCTGAGTAGTAGTACCTATCTATGAGTCAAATACAACTAAATAGTGTACTTATGCTAAATTGAATTGTTTGAAATAGAACTGCTTTGATACTTAAACTTTGTACTTATGCTAAACTGAATTGTTTGAAATAGAATTACTTGTGTGTGTGTATATATGACATTAAATAACCTACAATGGTTGATATGCCATGAAATCAAACCAAACCAATTGTTTATTTTAAATATTGAGTATCAGCTGATTCTGAAACAAAGTGTTCATCTTTGCTTATTATATGATTGATATGTCCTTGAAAACACCGGCTAACTCAAGCCTTGACCTTTACAAGTGAAACCACACAGCTTCAAACTCCAAGTTTAACTAGAAAAAGTATTTACTACTAAAATAATTGAATTAAATCCCTAATTATTTACAATAATAACATTGTATTTTTTTATTTTATTTTTTTCAGTTGATTTTAAAAAATAAGATTCAATTTTGGCAATCTGTATGGCCTTAGAATTATGAGATTCCTATGTATATATGGTGTAATATATATATGTGTATATATATATATTTATATAGACTAACATGTTTTCTTTTTGTATTTGCAGGTAAGTCTTATGACTGAAAAAATTCCAGCGTTTTGAATATTAAATTGATGCAAAGGTTTTTAGCATTATTAGACAAAATCTGTTATAAATTCATAGCATCATTATTCAGTCATCAAAATATTTTCCCCTTATATTGTGGGTGGGCTAATTTCAAGCTCCTCCTGGGACAGTTTTCATCCATTGGGGAAGGCATGAACCAACTTCTTCCGCTTGTGCTGTTGGACCTCTTTAGCTTTGTAAAAGTAACCTATCTTGGGTGTTTTAATATGGGTGAAGTAAGGGTGTAATCATTGTTGCTGGTACTATGTAACCTAATACAACCTGTTGCATGTTACTTGGGGCACAGAGAAAGCAGAATAGGCTATGATAATTATGTCTTAATAGTTTATAAGAAATGTCATGATGATGATGATCATCATCATTGACGTAATACATATTTACCAACCCCTCCGCTTGGGCAGGATATGACACAAGGTCAATTTTTAAGCGGAGTTTAACTGGTTTGAATTCAGAGTTTTCCTTCTCCTAGACTAGTTGCCTCACCAAGGCTGAAGAACCCAGTCTGTCCTACTATTTACCCATAGCTGGAGGGAGAATAATTGGATTCATACCTTTCCCAAGGGTATTAGTGCAATGTGAAATGCAATCAGCCTCGTTGAGGATTTGAACTTGTGTCACTGTGTCCATTTCCTATGACAATAACCATTACACCATGGACATCATCATTGACTTAATAGGTTATAGGAAATGTCATCATCATCATTATAACTTTATAGGCTATAGGAAATGTCATCATCATTATAACTTAATAGGCTATGGAAAATGTCATCATTTTGACTTAATAGGGAATACCTTCATCATCATGACTTAATAGTTTAAGTCACAAAGATGAGGATGATGATTCTCATAAACTATTATGGGAATCATCATCACCATCATCATCTTTATGAGAAATGACCTAATGTCATTTTTCAGATAAATTTAAATTGTGTATTTTATAATAAGACTAATACCAATTTTGATTCATTTAATTCTTTGAAATCAAAAGAGCTGATTAAATTTCAAAGACACTTCTAAGATTTGTCTTGCATTGTTGAAAAAATGGTGCTAGAAACTTTTGCATTAACCTAATATTTTGAGAAAAAATATCTATTTTTGGGTGAGTACTAACTTCATTTTCTTTTTGTATAAAATGTTAAGCATTTGTATTGTTTTAATTCTCACTCATTCATTCACCAAAATTTGTTGAATTATATATATATATATATATATATATATATATATATATATAGTCATCCACAGACAGATCTGTTTCGTTCTATCAGAACTCATCAGTGTGGCTAGACAGTATCTCCCCGTAGCTGGGATCGAAACCCGGTTGACTCAAACGCCAAGCCAAAGCTTCTAACCATTTAGCTACGAAGTACATTTTAAACGGTTATGAATCACAATTATATATATATGATACTCTTATCTCACCTTTTTATGTTATTTTCGCTGCTTTAAGTTCCATGTGTTAAAACATAATTATCAGATGAAACAAGTCTTGTTATTTTATTCACACACGCACACACACACATATGTAAGTAAAGTTGGTGACCGTAGTCGAGGGTGACCCGAAGGCTACTACACCGATGTGTAGGAGAGGGCACTATTCCATTTCCAGGATTGCTCTACTATACCCTTGGTCTTCACCATATAATGCTGAGTGCTAAGCAAGGTGGCATCAAGTACCATTTTTTAAGTCCTTGGTATGACTTGACCTTGGATTGAACCCTGGTCTCCCGGACCATTGGTGAACACTCTACTCATTAGACCAATATGATCTTAAACAGAATACTTGTAGTTAAATATTATTAGTACATTTTATTAACTTTAGATGGTAATATTCAATTTCTTTTATTGATTTTGTTCGATTCATTTAGGAAACAGGTTTTTCAAATGTTTTTTAATCAAAATGTTAATTTTCCTCCAATCATTGACTAATATTTTTTATGTTATGTAAAGATTAAAAACATGTTTGAGGTAAACTTTACCATGAAACTAATGTATTGGGAATTTGTGATAAAATGAATTAACTTGGGACAAAAAAAAAATTCTTTTTTTAAAGAATTGAAATTTACTTTTGACTATTTTGCAGGTTTTTTTTTTTTTTTTTTTTTTTTTAACTAAAAAAAATATTCAATTAATTAAAAATATATCTTTAGTAAAGAAAGTAAGATTTTAAAACTCTGGTATATGTGTGTGTATATATATATACACATACACTACTAGTCAAAAGTACTTGGCCACCCTCAAAAATTTTCATTTTTCATCTGAGGTGTTATTCTTAACGAAACAATTTAAGCACTAAAATGGTTTTATTTATCATACTAAATACAAGTCTTTCTGAGTCACATTAAATATATATTAAACCAAAAAAAAAAAAACATAGAAAACTGGAAGATTTTGAAGATTTGTCTGTCCAAAGGACTTTATTCCATTGCTCTATTGTCCAGTCCTTGTGCACCTTGGCCCACTGGAGCCTTTTGACATTGTTTTGCTGCCTCAACAGTGGTTTCTGCCATATAGACCAGCTTCATAGAGTCTTCTCTTCACAATGTATGTCGACAGATTTTTTTCACAACCTGAGTTCTGTTGTGCAGTGATATTTAGAACAGTCCGCCTTCTGTTACACAAGCTGGTGACTCTGATGAAATTGTCCGCTGCATAGGTAAAATAGGTTGTATTTACCTAGCAGTAATTCAGCATAATATCGTCTAATGTGAGATCAAGTGGTGGTATGATGTAACTATTGAAAATATTTCATTTATGATTACTACTAAAGAAGAAAAACATCTTCAAATTAATTTTTCAAAAGACATCTGGTTATACTAAGGTCAGTGTTACTGAGTAAGACTTGTATTTAGTATAATGAATAAAAACATTGTGGTTAATACTTTTGACTGTGTATGTGTGTGTGTATATATATATATATATATATATATATATATATATATATATAGGATGATCAGCCCACCTGGCTCAGCCGTCATATCCTGTGAGGAGGGCTACCTTCCTGCTCATTTGCAGCATCCTCCACGCAAGCTTTGAGACATCCAAAATGAGTTGTGGACAAATCTCACAAAAAGAACTCAGCAATACACAGACCTAGATGACTGCAGAGGCTTCTACAAAGCCCTCAAGGCAGTGTATAGACTAACTCACCGGGTCCAGAGTCCCTTGCGCAGTGCAGATGGGCAAGTGCTTTTTGCTGACAAGGCCTCAATTCTAAGTCGTTGGTCTGAGTATTTCCAATCCCTCTTTAGCGGTGACCTTGTCGTCCAGAATCCAGCAGTTCTCTGTATCCCCCAGCAACCATTCAAAGCAGAATTGGATAAACTACTCTCTATGAAAAAAAATTACCAAAGCAAGGCAGCAGAAGTCAACGGGATTCCACCAGAGTTCTAGAAAGAAGGTGGACCAGCATTACACAGTAAGCTCCACAAACTCCTTGTCTGTTGTTGGAAGCAGAGCAAACTTCCAAGTGATCTCCGCGATGCAATCATTGTCACCTTGTACAAAAAGAAGGGGAGAAAAGTCAGATTGCTCCAACTATCGGGGGATCACTCGGCTCTCCATTGCAGGAAAAATCCTTGCTTGTGTACTCCTAAAAAGATTGATACTCACCATTGTTGAAGACCATCTATCAGAAACCTATTGTTGGTTCAGAGCCCACAGGGGCACCACAGACATGATGTTCATCCTCAGACAGCTCCAAGAGAAATGCTGGGAGCAGAACAAAGGACTGTATGTAGTGTTTGTTGACTTGATCAAAGTCTTAGACACAGTGAGCAGAAAGGGACTGTGGATAATCATGGAGCACCTTGGCTGCCCACCAAAGCATGCACAAAGACCAGCACTGCCAAATTAGGTTGAACATCAATCTCTCTGGATCTTTCCCCATCGTCAACAGCTTGTAACAGGGTTGTGTTCTAGCACCGACTCTGTTCAGCATCTTTTTCAGCATGATACTTAAAACAGGTCATAGAAGAGCTTGATGATGATGATGGTGCTGTATACAACCGCTACCATCTTGACGACAGTCTGTTTAACCTCAGGAGACCGTATGCCCACTCAAAAACACTTGAGCAGCTGTTCCATGACTGCCTCTTTGCTGATGACACTGCCCTTGTTGCCCACACTGAAAGAGCCCTGCAGCACCTAACTTCCTGCTTTGCAGAGGCTGCCCAGCTCTTTGGACTCAAGGTCAGCTTAAAGAAGACTGAGGTCCTTCACCAGCCTGCACCCCTAGAAGAGTACCACCCTCCCTACATCACCATTGGTGGAAATGAGCTGAAAGCAGTTCATCAGTTCACTTATCTAGGGTGTACCATCACATCAGACGTCAAGATCGACAGGGAAGTAGACAACACACTGGCCAAGGCAAACAGCGCTTTTGGCAGACTCTACAAAAGAGTATGAAACAACAAGCATCTGAAGAAGGGCACTAAGATCAGCGTCTATGAGCCATTGTACTTATCACCCTGCTGTACGGCTGTGAGTCATGGGTAACCTACTGCCACCATCTACGACTCCTTGAGCGCTTCCATTAGTGTTGTCTCAGCACCATCCTCAATATTCACTGGAGTAATCATGTCTCCAATGTTGAGGTCCTTGATCAGGCAGAAATCACCAGCATAGAGGCCATGTTGCTGAAGTCACTGAAGTCTCCAGAATGGGGGTGGGGGCATCCTGTATGGTGAACTCGTCACTTGCTACCATGACAGAGGGGCACCAAAGAAACGTTTTAAAGACTCCCTCAAGAAGACCCTTGGTACCTGCCACATTGACCACCACCAGTGGTCGACACTTGCTGCTGATTGTCAGGCCTGGTACTGCACCATCCACCAGATCGTCTCCACCTTTGAGGACTCCCACAGAGCTAACATCAGGAAGAAATTGACAAGAGACAGATGACAATGGAGCCAGGGAACTCTGTACTGTCAGCATGACTTCATTTTCTCTCTCTCTCTCTCTCTCTCTCTCTCTATATATATATATATATATATATATATATATATATATATATATATATATATGCACACATGAATATATCTCAACTTAAACATATCTCATAACCTGGTTTGGTAGTGTGGGTGTTACTCATGAACTCCCTTATCTCCCAAGCTATGGGTTACTTAATATCCTTACTCTCCTTCTACAGGGATAGCTTTGGCACTAAATAACCCATGAAGGTTGATATGCCATTAAACAAAGAAACCAAACCAAACTTTATATAAGAATGTGTGTGCATGTATGTGTGTGTCTATACACTGATGCATCGTTATGCATATATTTAAGTTCATTCTTGTATATGCATACGTATATAAGCTTCTATAACCATATGTACTAGTAAGAAAAGTCTCTCTCTCTCTCTCTCTCTCTACTAGTCTATATTTTTCAGTTATATATAAAAATAGGTATACCTGATTATTGCCTTGTCCCAGTATCATTATTCAAGCTTTTGCTGACCACACAACTATTTGGTGGGGAGCACATGTATATAATATTATATACATGATTATTTATAGTTTAGACCGATCCATTGGCCTTGTGGGTAGAGTTATTTGCCAGTGGACCGGAAGACCAGGGTTCAATCCCAGGTCGAGTCACACCAAAGATTTTAAAAAATGGTGCTCGCTGCCTCCTTGCTTAACACTATATAACATTATAAAGTATGGATCAAGGGTAAAGTGGAGCAATCCGGGGAAAGGAGTAGCATCCTTCCATACACCTTGATGTTGTAGTACTCCGAGTTCGTACTCCAGTCGCGCTATTACGTTCACTTTCGGGCAAAATACCCTTGGGAAAGGTATGAACCCCCTTATTCTCCCTCCAGCTATGGGTAAATAGTAGGACGGACTAGGTTCTTCAGCCTTGGTGAGGCAACTAGTCTAGGAGAAGGAAAACTCTGAATTCAAACCTGTTAAACTCCGCTTAAAATTTGACCTTGTGTCATATCCTGCCCGAGCGGAGGGGTTGGTAAATAGTACCTTGATGTTGTAGTTAATGAAAAGAGGGCTTTCAGGTCACCCTTGACTATGGTCGCCAACTTTACTTAGTTTTTTTTTATGTATAGTTTAAAATTTTAGTTTCAAAGCTAACTGCTTGGGGCTTAAGTAGCATATCCTTTGGTGGTGTTATTCTACATGGCTACATAAGCAAGCCAGATGACTGAAGCTCTCTTCATAAATCGATTGGAAGGATTTAGTAGGCAGTAGATAGTTTATACCATTATTTCTACCTTTTTTTTTATTTGTTCATTTGTGTCACAATTTTCAAAAAAATATTTACTCTTCTCTCTTTTTTTCCTCTTCTTTTTTATAATTACTTGCTTTTTCTTCTTTCTTTTTTTTTTTTTAATGCTTCCATTACCATCTGATTTAGAGTTCTTGGGATTCTGAGATGTTAGTGACCTGTCCAACAATCAGATAACTGAACTTAGAAAATAGATAAACAAATAAATAAATCTAGAATAAGAAAACATAAAAAAAAATAAGATACTCTGAATATCTAAAAATACCCAGAATGCTTCAAAATACAACCTTTGTGAAATATTGCTTCCTGGGAATGAATTTAAAGACACATTTTGATGAATGCTAAGCATTCCAAAATGATTGATATTAATGGTATGTCTAACTGTCTAGGGTTATTTTATGTCTAGAGGTTAGGGAATTGCATTCTTTGTATTTTCATATTTACATTGTTTGTGTAGTTGTTTCTTAAGTTTTTTATGCACAGTCATGATATCAAATACTCCTATCTAATACTAATAATTTGCACATGCTATTTCAAGTATACCATGTTCATTGGTTTAGCGGTTAGAGTGTTCGCCAATGGTCCGGGAGACCGGAGTTCAATCCCAGGTTGAGTCATACCAAAGATTGAAAAAAATCGTGCTCGATGCCTCCTTGCATATCACTCAGCATTATAAGGTATGGATCAAGGAACAATCCAGGGAAAGGAGTAGCATCCTTCCCTACACCTTGTTGTAGTAGCTATTGAAAAGGGAGCGCTCGTGTCACACTTGACTATGGACTATTTCAAGTATTCCAATCTAATACACAATTATGGTTTCAAGTAACTATTTCTATTTAGTTATAATCATTTATTCAGTTATATGGTTTCAAGTAACTAATAATAATCCTTAGTAAACAATTATACCTTTTTAAGTTGCTATTCTTAATAAAATGATTTAGTTATATGATGTCAAGTAATCCTATTGAATACAAATAATTTTTAAACAGATGGAATCTTAACAGATACTACCTCTCCCGTTCAGAGGGGACCTAGGTTGTTTTTTTTGTTTTTGTTTAATGGCATATCAACCTTTGTAGGTTAGCTAATGCCAAAGCCATCCTTCTAGAAGAACAGTAATGGTACTATTTAACCCATAGCTGGGAGGATAAGGGGATTCATACCTTTTCCAAGGGTATTTGTCTGAAAGTGAACGTAATAGTGCGACTGGAGTATGAACTCACTCACTACGATTTTGCAGTCCAGGGTTTTAACCATAACACCACAAGGACACCCCTAGAGGTGACCTGGCAGTATTGGTAATGAAGGATTACTCTATATTTGATGGTAAGGCTCCAGTTCTGGAGATCTGGGGAGTATAGTTTAGTGTCATACTCAGTTCACCTCTTTGGTGGGGGGTTGTTACATTGTAATGATGCTGTTTTGGATAGAAAAATCATTCTGATGTAACATGAAATGAGCTCAAAAGCTCTCTCTGTAACAATTACTAATTCATCAGTCTTAAAAAACATTTCAACTACAATCGTTTAATGTGAATAGGGTCCTATCTATGGGTTAAATAGAACTGTTTGACATTTAAACTGAGTGCAAACAAATGACTTAAGCTAGATTGACTTGTTTGAAATAAGAACTGTTTGATCATTTAATTGTGTAAACAAACGATTGATGTTTAATTGAATTGTTAGTGATACATAGCAATATTTGGAACCATTCAACTTTGTTGACTTAGGTTTACAAATCATATATATCAAATATATATGTATAAACCAGATTTGGCATTAAATGACCTACAATCGTTGATATGTCATAAAACCAAACCAAACCAAATCCTATATATTTAATATAAATGTATAAAGAGGATTTGGCATGAAATAACCTACAAGGGTTGATATGCCATAAAACCAAACCAAACCAAATCCTATATATTTAATATAAATGTATAAAGAGGATTTGGCATGAAATAACCTACAATGGTTGATAAGCTATAAAACCAAACCAAACCAAATCCTATATATTTAATATATATGTATAAAGAGGATTTGGCATTAAATAGCCTACAATGGTTGATATGCCATAAAACCCAACCCAACCTAATCATATATATTTAATATATATATATATATATATATATATATATATACAGTCTTTTAGCATTAAATAACCTATAATTGTTGATATGCTATAAAAACCAAACCAAACTGTCTTTACAAAAGTCTTCATTTGGCTATCCTGTTTTTATCAAAATATCACATTTTGAAGTCTTGTATAAATTCTTCCCAATATTGTTTAAGATTCTGGTGATATAAATTGTGTGAGCCAAAATTTTGGGTAACCTACAGAACTAAAGAAAAAACTCTAATAAAAAATGAGTTCATTTTCTGATGGAGTGATTTTTGAGGCTGGGGAAAAAATTCATCACTCTATTTGGACCCCCTAAGGAAGGGATCCCTCTGGCATAATGGCTAACATTCTGGACTGTGACATAGTAGTGAGTTCAAACTCCAGTTGCGATATTGCACTCACTTTTGAGCTAATACTCTTGGGAAAGGTATGAACCACTTTATCCCCACCCCAGCTATGGATTGAATAGTACCACTACTGTCCTTTTACAATGATATCTTTGGCATTAAATAACTTATGACAGTTGATATGCTATTCAAACAAAGAAACCAATTTCCCCAAGCATTTTTTTAGGTAGTAAGTGATCTACCAAATAAAATTCCTATTGTTACAGCAGTCCATGATGATATATATACTTTTATTTAGGAAGGACAGAAAGATTCTGATGAGCATTTCATTGTTAACTTTTTGTTGTCCATGATTATATTGTTGTTTCTATTTTGGATGGAGTGAAGGATTCTAATTCGCATTTCATAATCATCTCTATTGTATTGAGAATTTCAATGATTAAGGAATGACTTTTGGCATAAATGTAAACTACAAAATTATCATTTGATTGCAAATTGGACTGGAAATTGCTTTATTATATTAGAGTATTTTGCATGTATTGATTTGATAAAAGATATTGCAGTGCTGTTTTTGCTGGTTTGTGTTTCTACAAAAATTAAATGTTTCTAAAAATTATTTAGTATGTACTTGTTTATGACTGATGATGTGTGTGTGTGTGTGTGTGTGTGTGTGTGTACCCAACCCCTCTGTCATGGGCAGGATGTGACATAAAGTCAATTCTTAAAGAGAGTACTGTTGATTTGAATTGAAAATTTTCCTTCTTTTAGAGCATAGCTGAGTAGAGAAAAGATGAATTCTTGCCTTTATCAAGGGCATTTAGTCAACTTCATTTCTTACACTGTTAATTTTTATGCCGCTTATGCTTCCAATATGTCTATGTGCTTTTGTATACATACACGTGTATATATATATATATATATATATATATATTTATTTATTGTGTGTGTGTATATTGAAGGGCATCTGGTGTAATGACCAAAGCAATACTTCTAGAAAAAATTAACTCCAAAATTAAAATTGGAGAAAGAATCTTTAGTATTTAACCTCTGCTGACTAAAACCTGCAGTTTGCAAAGTCATCAGTTATCTTGCTAAACTTGTCACTGGGCTGTCACTATGTAGATGCAGAGAATTGTATAAGTGTCTAACAATATGAATACAATCCAACAATGTACTGAAGTCTTGCTACATTATCATCTTAGGCATCTTATATATTTTTCACAAGTTAAATTTTTGGATGTTTGATTTAGGTGGTAAATCCAACTATCATCTGTTAAGATGTAACAGTTATATATATAGTAAGTAAAGTTGGCGACCGTATTTGAGGGAGACCCAAAGTTTCCCTTTTCAATAGCTACTACACCGAGGAGGTGTAGGGAAGGGCACTACTCCTTTCCCTGTATTGCTCCACTTTACCCTTGGTACATACCTTATTGTGCTGAGTGTTAAGCAAGGATATATCAAGTACCATTTTTTGAGTCTTTGGTATGACTTGACTTGGGATTGAACCCTGGTCTCCAGGGCCATTAGTGAACACTCTACCCAATGGGCCTGTGTGTGTGTGTGTGTGTATATATATATATATATATATATATATATATATATATATATATATGATGATACTATGTGTGTGGTGCATGTATGTAGGGTGATACTGTTGGTATATACATCAGCTAATACTATGTGTATGTATAGTTTGTGATGCAAGATTTAAAAAATACAACTTTTTTATCATCCTGTGCTCAATATTTGGCATATAATCATTATAGTCATATCCAAAGTTTGGTTAAAAACATTTAAAAAAAATGTTTAGAACTGTCTGGTCAGTTTGTATTGGTTAACTAGTTTTAGACATTTTTAAAGACTATTTTAAAACCACAGTAAGGCTCTGACACTCTCTCTTCCATACACCCCCCTCTCTCTCTCTTTGTGTGTGTGTGTGTGTGTACTGCTCCTTATATATATTTAGCAATCTTATCAACAGATATATCATTCATAGCTTTTTTATTCAAGTTGTTATCTATAGATTCTGAGTTATGTAGATAAAATTCTAAATTAACTTAATATATTTGGTTAGGCAACCATTTAGTTAAATAAAAATACATATGAATATACACACTCATACACACATATATGCTATTAATTAACCCATTTGATACAATAGGCTTATTTGTTTGCCTGCTTCAGGCATCAGCCATTCAATCTTCCACTATTGGAAGTTATCCTACATCTTAGTTCTTAAGCTACCTCACACCCTAACATCCCAAGCCTCTTCTCCTGGTCTTGAATTACTCCAAGAAAACAAAAAAAAAAAATAAAATAAAATAAAACAGATAAAAAAGAAACAGTTATACTGGCAGTAAGTTTTGTTAGTTTTATATCAGAAGGTAAAACCTAAATACTTTGTTTTTTTTCTCCAGTGCTTAATATACATATATATATACTGGTATACAGTTATTACTCAGTGAGATTCATATTGCAAATGCTGCTGCTGCACAAAAAAAAAAGAAAAAATTCCTGATAGAAATAATGTTGAAAATTTTTATTTTCTTTCAATTTGCTGATGTTTATGCATATGCAACTTCTTATTGGTATCTATATGTATGTAAATCTTGTATGAAGATGGTGTTGAATTTTATTTTATTTTTTTTTTCAAAATTACAGCAAACAAATTTTAAAATAAGTCTCGATTCTTTTGAATGGTCTTTTTAATTATTAATCACCTGAAGAATTTTGTGAATCCTATTATTTCAGGAATCAGCTTTTTAGAATTTTCATTTTTCCCTTCTCAATTTACTGGGTAGAGTGTTCACCAATGGTCTAGAAGACCTGGGTTCAATCCCAGGTCACGTCATACCAAAGACTTTAAAAATGTTACTTGATACCATCTTGCTTAACACTCAGTAATATAAGCTAAGGATCAAAGGTAAAGTGGAGCAATCCAAGGAAAGGAGAGGCACCAACTTTACTTATATATATAAACAAAGACAAAACATCGTGAGAAGCCTTTCTTTCTGTCTACCTGTATAATATGATAAATAGTTGAGGGCACCTGAAGGCTCTCTTTTCAATAGCTACTACACCAAAGTGTAAAGGAGGATGCTACTCCTTTCCCTGGATTGTTCCAATTTACTCTTGATCCATACCTTATAATACTGAGTGTTAAGCAAGAAGGCATCAAGTACCATTTTTTTTTTGTCTTTTGTATAACTCAACCTGGGATTGAACTCCAGTCTTACAGATCATTGGTAAACACTCTACCATTAAGTATCCTAATATAGCAATCTACATCTTATATATATATATATATATATATATATATATATATATAAAGTTAGGATAGTGTAGACATAATATAATCTGGTAACTGTCAGTTTATATATATATAAATTTTTTGTTGGCCAAATAAGAAAAAAGTAAATATTTTTAAATGAATAGGTTTGCAGATAAATTTGAATATAGTACTCAATGAAATATAAAACTAAATTCAGATGTTATGAATAAAAGTCTCAGGTATCGCATTAAAATGCATTTGTGAACCTTTTTGCATATATATATATATATATATATATATATATATATAGAGAGAGAGAGAGAGGTTTGAGAGATAATGCAGAATTAGAATGGCAAGGCAATGTGTAAAATTAAATCCACATATTTTGTTATAATGGTAGCTTCTTTAGAAATAAAATTTTGTTTTGCAAAACAACACAACAAGGAGAGAAAAGCATGTCACTGTTTTTATATTCAGTATCCATTACTTTTCTGTTATTTGTGCCAGTTAGTTTCAGGTGGGTCTTCTCTCCTAGCAGCACTTGCACTGTTACGTTTTGCTCTGGCCAAACAAACGACAGCACGTAATATATATAACAATATATATTTATTTTCTCGACGGACACTTGTGTGAAGTAGGAGCAATCAGGAGAGGTATTAGAATCGTTCGTCTATGAGGCCTGGGCTCTTCAGTGTAAGTAGACGATGGCCAAGAAAACACACACGGGGCAACAACAGGACAAGCTTGCGTGAACAGCGGAATTTTTCACTGTCTTCCGTTCAATTTGTCAGCCTTATATTACCATCAAACTCCCACCGAGGAGATATGGACCCACCTCCACACCCCCGCGATCTCTTCCCATAACTGGCCATCGGAATATGCACTTCCACTGTCTTTGGAATGGCATGTTTGATCATCATCAAGCGGAAATAACTGTCATATAGTTCACAGGTCACTCTCTTCCAGTGCATCACTCTGTGATGGCACCGTGGGATTTTTACTTTGTCCCATATTGTCAGCCAAGCTGTATTTTACAGTACCTCATCTCAAAGGAGTAAAGACTGGGTTTATTGCCTGGTGACTGTGGTGTCAGACTAAGCTATTTTTTCATTGGTATCATGCAAGATTGGCTTTCTGCTGGGCACCCTCACATTAAACCAACATTGTGTCACAATGGAATCAAATAAATACCTTGACTGTATTCATTAAATTTTGGATTTTATTCATATGAATTGCTGTTTATGTCTTTGTATCCCACGTTTCTGGGGTATTTGGTGATGACAGACCTAAGTTTATATAAATATATCACCTGTGATATATTTGTATAAACTTGGGTGTGAATTGATGATAGTAGTTTCATGGATAAGTGTTATAGATTTTTTTTTATTCAAGTTTCTCAGTTGGCTGAGGCTGTAGAATACACTGACTGCACCTCTACTGAGGGGTAAGACCCCCCCCCCCCATGAGTGTTTTGGATATGACACTAAACAATCTGATGGTGTGGTTCCAGTGCTGGTGGAACTTTGGGGAATGCGGAGTGCCCCTTCATTGCCATTGCTCCTAGGTCCACTCTGGCCCGGAATGGTAGCACCTGATAGGGTCCTAGCTATGGGTTAAATAGAACTAACTGCATACTTATGCTAAACTGAATTGTTTGAATTAGAACTGTTTGACTAAACTGAATAGCTTGAAATAGAAATGTTTTTGACAATTAAAATGTACTTACGTTTAAACTGCATGCTTATGCTAAACTGAGTTGTTTGAAATGGAACTGTTTTTGACATTGAAACTATACTTACACTAAATTTCATTGTTTAATATAGAACTGTTTTGACACTTAACTGTGTGTAAGGAAAATCTGTACTTATACTAAACTGAATTAGCTTTGTTTGAATAAACTGAAGAGCTTGAAATAGAAATGTTTTTGACAAACTATGTACTCATGCTAAACTGAATTGTTCAAAATAGAACTGACTATTTGCATAAAAATGGATTTGGCGTTAAATAACCTGCAAAGGTTGATATGCCATAAAACCCAACCAAACTAAATCCTATATATTTGATATAGACGTATAAAGACGATTTGGGATTAAATAACCTAAAAAGGTTGATATGCCATAAAACCCAAACAACCAACTAGAATAAAAACTTGTGAAGTAAATCAACATTGTGATCATGTGTTTCTGTGATTTAAAGTTTTGCATTGATTTTTTTAATCTCTTTTATGTTTGTCTATTTTTATCTTTAGGTTTTTAGAAGTTTTGATATTGTTTATCAGGTGTTTTGTAAATTTCTGCTTCAATGATAGAATGGTGTCCATTTTTTGTTGTTCATTATATTTTTGATTATTTTGAAGGTTTTAGAGTATTTATGTTAACCGACTTATTGCCATAATGGTTAGTGTTCACCTATAGTCTGGGAGACTGAAGTTTAATCCCAGGTTGAGTCATACCAAAGACTCAAAAAATGGTACTTGATTCCTCTTAAGCAAATGATATCTATTGCACCATGAGCATTATAATGGTACGCATCAAGGGTAAAGTGGAGCAATCCAGGGAAAGGAATAGTGCTCTTGGTATAGTAGTTATTGAAAAGGGAACCTTCGGGTCTCTCTTGACTACGGTCACCAACTTATTTATGTTAAGATGGTTTAGGTTTTCTTTCAAAGCTGTTTGTGGGTCATATTCTTGTTTGTGCTCTTTTTTTGATATTATTAAGACTTTTTTTTTTTTTTTTTTTTAAATGTCATTAACACTTTCTTTCCTGATGTTGTTAACCCTTTTTTTTCTGATGTTCTAATGACTTTTGAATTATGAACGCTATGTGCATGTTTATGTATTTTTTCGTTGTATATTTCTCATTTGCTCCTGTCATCTCAGCTAGCATCCATTGCTATGTGAACTATTTTGATATCCAAGTCCTGATGATGGTTACTTAAACCGAAACGTTAATGTCGACTTTACATCATAATAAATTCACCTATTTGTAATATGTTTTTCTGCTACCTTCATATTTGTATGTGTAGTTCAAAATGTTCTAAGCCTGACCCAGATTTTAGATTTCTTATACACTTCTCACATTTTGTATGAGTCTCACCTGCACATAAATTAAGATGAAGGAGTTGTGTGGTGCCACAATAAAAAATATTCCACCATGGCTCTTCTTTTTAAGTGAGGCTTAGAACTTTTTGAACAACACTTGTATGTATGTATGTATGTATGTGTGTGTATATATATATATATATATATATATATATATATAGGTCGTTCAATAAGTAAAGTTTTTAAAAAAAGAAGTAAAATAGGTTTTTTTTCGCCATAAATGTAAACTCTGCATTATTTGGAATCGGTTTTAATCTTGCAAGAATATTTGTTTTGAAGCTATTCAAAATGGCTGAAAATCATAAGGTTTGAATCAAATTTTTGGTGGCTGAGAAGTGAAAACCATGTAATATTTACAGAAGAATGCGTGATGTATACAGAGAAACATTTTTAACTAAAAAATGTATTGCCCAGTCAGCTAGGGCTGTAAAATACACTGACTGTCCCCCACCCCCCAAACGAGTATCCTGTATATGACTCTAAACAATCTGATGGTGAGGTACCACCATCAGATTGTTTTGTTATATCTAGGACCCTCGTTAGGGGTGGGGGTCTTACCCCTCTGCAGTAATGCAGTTGGTACGTTTTAGAGTGTCGTGAACATTGCTATACAAACTGTGTTACCTATTCTTTTGATGGAACTGAATCTTGATATCCCATCACCATTTCCGTTTATTCAAGTGTTTTCAACCTTATTACCTCCATATCATTCTCACTGTACACAAGTGTGATTTTATCATTGACATCCTCAAGTCAACCATGACTATAAGCATTGACGCTGTGTTGCAAAAGAAAGCAAAAAGAAAATAAAAATCACTTGCAAACCACATGGAGAGAATGGAAAACTATTGTCTTCTAAAAATCATCTTTTTCAGATCTCTAGTCTTTGGATGGCAGGAAGGTGCAACCTCCACCGAAGAGATACAGGGAGTACTTAAGAGGCCCTCATCTCCTCTCCTATTAGTTACTATCATTAACAGAAGCTGGGGTCAGGTGTACAGGGCAACACAAGGTCTTCCAAGCAAGCTCCCTCATTGAAGCAAGGAAAGAGGGATCTCGACAAGAAAGGTGATTTCACAAGCCGTCTGATCACCTGCAGCCAATATGAAAAGACTACCAGAAAATCTGCAAGAAACATAAAAACGTGTGTGTGTGTGTGTGTGTGAAGGAAAAAGAAAACACAGTGTTGAAATGTGATAAATTTATTTATAATGGTGAAGTTTCGATTTTATTAAACCTTCATCAGGACTTTATGATAGAGAAAAAATTGTTGAACAACGACTGATGTTTTTTTATTAAAATAACGGGAGAAGAAAAAGTATATACAGAGATAGACTCATAATTGTTCCGTTAGCATTCTTTTTTTTTTTAATTTTTTTTTAAAATTATTACGTGATTGGCATAAGCAATGATGTTTAAAATGTATCGAATTTCTTAGACATACATCGGATTGAAAGATGTGTGTATGGGGGTTGTCTAATGAAGTCAACCCTTCTAGAAGTTAACTCCAAAGTTAAAACTGGAAAATGAAGCTAAAGCATTTAACCTCTGCTGACTTGTAGGTCTCCTTTGATGGGTAAAGTTTAAGAAAAGCTACTTTGAAATGAAACCTTCCGTTTGAATATTCACTAGTTATCTTGCTATTCTTATCTCTGGGTTGTAGCTGTGTAGACCCATAAAGTTGCATAAGTATCGTACAAACGTATGTCTCTATAATTCCACGACGTACAGATCTCTTACTACATTATTATCTTGGGCATCTTGTATATTTTTCACAAGTTGAATTAGTCATTAATAAGGATGTTTTAGTTCTAATTTAGGCGGTAAAGATGCCTATCATCTGTCAAGATTTGGTAGTCATCACACACACACACACACACACACACACACACACACACGTGTGTGTAATTCACTATTAGCGCACAGTTTAGATGCTAACCCTAATAATTCTCTTTAATATCAATCATTTGTTTGTCCACAGTTAAATGATTTCAAGTATTGCTATTTAACATTAGTAAATCTATTTAGTAATTATTCTAATGTAATATAAATTTTACACAGCTGTATAGTGTTAACTAATAATAATCCTTGTAAATGAATGAACAATTCTATTTGACCCGAAGATAGGACCCTTACAGATACACACACAGATACACAAGTAAGTTGGCCGGCCATAGTCAAAGGTGACCTAAAGGCTCCTTTTTCAATAGCTACTACACTAAGGTGTAGGAGAGGGCGCTACTCCTTTCCCTGTATTGCTCCACTTACTCTTGATCCGTACCTTATAATGCTGAGTGTTAAGCAAGGAGGCATCAAATATCATTTTTTGAACCTTTGATATGGCTACCTGGAATTGAACCCAGGTCTCCCAGGCTATTGGTGAACATTAACCATCATGCCAATAAACCAGTATACACACGCGCACACACACACACACACACATATATATATATATATATATATATGCGCGCACACATACATACATATATATATATATATATATATATATATATATATATATATATATATATATAGCATTTGATGCCATATCCCTGGGATGTTTAGTTTTGCACAAATCTCAATTTTAGTTTTTAAGTTTATTATAACTTTCAAAATTTTTAAATACACTGAGAAATATGTCAAATTTGAACTGGATAGCCAAATAAGTAATAATGATAATGATAATAATCGAGTTGTGCCGACAGCAGGGGTTCCTTTGACTCTCGCTATCCGTCCCTATCGGCCATTACTCTTGGTAAATTTATAGACGGCATTCCGTGTATGCACAGGGATGCTTCTAGAATTTGTTCAAAACAACACGGAATATCCTTGTGTAGTTCTCATTTAGCTTTTTCTTCCGGTGGTACAAGCATATAGTAGTAATGTTACTGCTGTGTGTGTGTGTTATCATTATCATGTGCTGTTAGCACGGATTTCCTTGACATTCTCTCGCCACTCGTCTCTATCACCCATCGCTTCTGGCAGGTCTTCTAGACTACATCCTGTGTCCGTTCAGAGCTGTTGTAGGTAGGTTCTTGTTGGTCGTCTAACACTTGTACGTCCGTGTGAAGGGGTTCATTGGAGAACGTTGCTTATAATTTCGTTCTTACTTCTCTCTAGCAGTGTCCCGCATGTCTTGTTCGTCTTATTTGGATGGTTTTAGAGCTGGGGGTAGATGACCGTATAGTTGCTGCTTTAGGGGCTGTTGCTTCCGGGATTTGTTCAATATGACTCGTAGCATTCATGTACAATTCCCATGTAGCTTTTTCTCTATACGCTTAGTCAGCGTCCTTTTGATGCATCCATATAGCAGAATCGATACGACCCTGCCTGGAAAACATTGCGTTTCATTTTATAATATATATATATATGTGTGTGAGAGAGAGAGAGATTCGTGGTGTAATGGTTACTGTCGTAGAAAATGGATGCGGTGATTCGAGTTAAAAACCCTGGACGAGGCTGTTTGCATTTCACATAGCGCTAATACTCTTGGGAAAGGTATTCATCCAACTATTTTCTCTCTGGCTTTTGATCAACAGTAGGGCATGTTGGCTTCTTTAAACTTGGTATGGCAACCGGTCTAGAAGAATAAAATCTCTGAATTCAAACCTGTTATAACTCTGCTTAAAACATTGGCCTTGTGTTTCATCCTGCTCATGCAGAGGAGTAAGTTAATACATATATATGTATATAAGTATATGTTTGTATTTGTGTATTATAGGTATATGTGTTTATGTATGTTTATATATTATGTATTTGAAAGTAAATTAAGTTGGCGACCGTAGTCGAGGGCGACCAGAAGGCTCCCTTTACAAAAGCTACTACACCGAGGTGTAGGAGAGGGCGCTACTCCTTTCCCTAGATTGCTCCACTTTACTCTTGATGCGTACTTTATATTGCTGAGTGTTAAGCAAGGAGGTATCAAGTACCATTTTAAAAATCTTTGGTATGACGCGACCAGGGATTGAGCCCAGGTCTCCTGGACCATTAGCGAACACTCTACCCACTAGACCAATGAGCCGGTTACAAATGTATATATAAATAAAATCTCAGGGCTCCTGACTGACTTTTTTCTGACACTAAACAATGGTGAGGTTCCAACGATGCTGGAGCTTTGTGGAATGCGGAGTGCCCCTTCATTGCCATTGCTACCAGGTCCACTATGGCCCGGAATAGTAGCACCTGATAGGGCCCTATCTATGGGTTAAATAAAACTAAACTGCATACTTATGCTAAAATTAATTGTTTGAATAAGGACTGTTTGACTAAACTGAATAGCTTGAAATAGCAATGTTTTGACAATTAAACTGTACTTACATCTAAACTGCATGCTTATGGTAAACTGAATTATTTGAAATAGAACTGTTTTTGACATTGAAACTGTACTTTCGCTAAATTTCATTGTTTAATATAGAACTGTTTTGACATTTAACTATCTGTAAACAAAATCTGTACTTATACTAAACTGAATTAGAACTGTTTTTGACAAACTGTGTACTCATGCTAAACTGAATGGTTTGAAATAGAGCTGACTATTTGCATAAAAATGGATTTGGCGTTAAATAACCTACAAAAGTTGATATACCATAAAACCCAACCAACCAACCTACCTGACTTTTTTCATAACCGTCCCGAAACAATTTTCAATTTTAAACTATCCCGAAACCATTTTTTAAAAATTATTTTACTTCGTTATTATCTATAGTCGTTTAGTAGTAAAATGAAAACATTTAAATGTTTAGGAAATAAATAACTTGCTCCATTTCGTCTTGAAATTCTAGTTTCCCTGCTATACAGACACATCTAAAATTAATCTAATTTAACATTTCAAAGTAAAAATTTTGCATAAATCTTTAAAGAATTAAAAACAAAACATTTTTTATTCATTGCTGTATACATCTATAATGGATAGAATCTCATCTGAAATGGTATTCTTAACGTCAGAAATTATTTTTTGAAAATGTCATTTTTAAATGAGAAAATAAATATTTGCATAAATAAATATGATAGATATTATAATAAGATATCGTGGAGCAAATTATAAGAAATATCAATTTCAATCTGTGATAATCAGAGTAGTGGATTAACTAGCCCCCAATTCTCGATTTCAACTCATGGAATTTTCGGAGACATAACTTAAACTTCAAATTTTGTTGCAACTTCGGCCTAAGTGAATATTCTTCTTTCACTATTGTATTTATTTGTTAACTAATTTAGGTAACAAAAACAAAAAGTAATCATAAATTTTATTTTGTTACGAAAAAAAAAAGATTGTATTAGGTTTAAAAATCACAGAAAATAAAAAAAAAAACAAAGTTACGCTTATTTATATGAAAAGCAATAATTAAATGAGGTATTACTGCTTGGAAAATAGGGAAAAACAATTATTTCCCGAGGCCTTACTGCTCGAGAAATATGAAAAACATTTATTTCACGAGGTCTAAATGCTCGAGGAATATAAAAAACAATTATTTCCCGAGGCCTTATTGCTCGAGAAATATGAAAAACATTTATTTCACGAGGTCTTCCTGCTTGGGGAATATCAAAAACAATTATCACATGAAGTATTACAGCTCGGAGTATGTGAAACCTATCATTACAAGATCTTATTACTCAGAGAGTATAAAATGACAATTATTACAGGAGGTCTTAATGCTCGGGGAGTATAAAGAACATTATTAGACGAGGTCTAATTGCTCAGAGAATGTAAAATGACAATTATTACAGGAGGTATTAATGCTTGGGGAGTATAAAGA
This sequence comes from Sepioteuthis lessoniana, assembly GCA_963585895.1. Lineage (NCBI taxonomy): Eukaryota > Metazoa > Mollusca > Cephalopoda > Myopsida > Loliginidae > Sepioteuthis > Sepioteuthis lessoniana. The sequence goes on along the minus strand of CAUZXS010003265.1, from coordinate 74,594 downwards.
ACATTATTAGACGAGGTCTAATTGCTCAGAGAATGTAAAATGACAATTATTATAGGAGGTCTTAATGCTTGGGGAGTATAAAGAACATTATTAGACGAGGTCTAATTGCTCAGAGAATGTAAAATGACAATTATTACAGGAGGTCTTAATGCTTGGGGAGTATAAAGAACATTATTAGACGAGGTCTAATTGCTCAGAAAATGTAAAATGACAATTATTATAGGAGGTCTTAATGCTTGGGGAGTATAAAGAACATTATTAGACGAGGTCTAATTGCTCAGAGAATGTAAAATGACAATTATTATAGGAGGTCTTAATACTTGGGGAGTATAAAGAACATTATTAGACGAGGTCTAATTGCTCAGAGAATGTAAAATGACAATTATTACAGGAGGTCTTAATGCTTGGGGAGTATAAAGAACATTATTAGACGAGGTCTAATTGCTCAGAAAATGTAAAATGACAATTATTACAGGTCTTAATGCTCGGGGAGTATAAAGAACATTATTAGACGAGGTCTAATTGCTCAGAGAATGTAAAATGACAATTGTTGTTTTTGTTGTCTAAATTGACTTTTTAGTCGTTATTTTAAATATTCAAGTTTAGCATTTTTTTCAATTGAATTCTTTGGATTTTGTTAAAGGTTTGGTTTGGTTTGGTTTGTTGGGTTTTATGGCATATCAACCTTTGTAGGTTATTTAACGCCAAATCTTTTTTTATGTAAATAATCTGTTCTATTTAAAACAATTCAGTTTTGCATAAGTACACAGTTTAATGGTCAAAAACATTTCCATTTCTAACTATTCAAGTAGTTATATATAACAATTTGGTTAAATGTAAATACAGTTTTAATGTCGAAAAACAGTTCTATTTGAAATAATTCAGTTAAGCATAAGCACGCAGTTTAAATGTAAGTACGGTTTAATTGTAAAAGTCATTTCTATTTCAAACTATTCAGTTTTACTCAAACAATTCATTTTAGCATAAGTATGCTGTTAATTCTATTTAACCCATACATAGGACCCTTATCAGGTGCTACGACTCCGGGCCAGAGTGGACCTGGGAGCAATGGCAATGAAGGGGTACTCCGCATTCCCCAAAGCTCCAGCATTGCTGGAACCTCACCATCAGATTGTTTAGTGTCATATCCAGGACACTCGTTGGGGGGGTCTTACCCCTCTACAGAGAAGCAGTCGGTGCATTCTACAGCCCCAGCCGACTGGGCAAGATTTTGTTAAAGATAAATGAATAAATAGATACAAAAAACACAAGAAGAAACATTGAATTCAGAGTCTTGAAAAACACGTCAGTATTTAATAAATACTATAGTGTGTAATGGTTGAATAGGCTATGGTATTGACGACTTGTGGGTTTATCTTTGTAGATTTATCGTATCTGAGTACCAAAACTCACCACAATTGATTTGAATGTAAGGAATACAAGTCGGATACTTGTAGTAAAGAAAATGTGTGATGTTTTAATATTTTCTTTTTGCTAAACAATGTAGAACAATTCACGACGAATTAACAACAAACTTCATTGCTTGAGCAAACTTAAAAGTTCTACCGTCTAGTTGAGTTTTGGGGTTAAGTCCTTAATCATATTTACCAACCCCTCCGCTCGGGAAGGATATGACACAAGGTCAATTTTTAAGCGGAGTTTAACAGGTTTGAATTCAGAGTATTCCTTCTCCTAGACTAGTTGCCTCACCAAGGCTGAAGAACCTAGTCTGCCCTACTATTTACCCATAGCTGGGGGGAGAATAATTGGATTCATACCTTTCCCAAGGATATTAGTGCTATGTGAAATGCAATCAGTCAGGTCTAGGATTTGAACTCGTGTCGCCGTGTCCATATCCTGCGACGATAACCATTACACCACGGGCAACTCTAGTTGAGTTTTTGGGTATAAGTTAAGTCCTTAATAGAATAGAAATTGATGTTTGAAAACCCACGTCGAGGCATGGTATCATGTACCATACGACACGCGGTCTGTTGGGTCGAGAAACGTACATATTCGTGCGTACTTCTGGTTTGAGAGAGAGAGAGAGAGAGAGAGAGAGAGAGAGAGTGAGTTTTGACTTTACAGCACCCTTCTATATACATCTTTGGTCGCGCCACCTAACGGCCATTAGAAGTACTATTTGGAAGGCAAGCGATGTAATCCATACAAGTGAAAGAAGAATATTTCTTGAGCTGAAATTGTAACAGGAGTTGGAGTAGAGATGTGAAGCGATGTTTTTGAGTCAATGAAGGAAAGATTCCACTGTTCCACAAATCATAGTTCACTGCTAATGAGGGTGGAGACGGTTTCGCTGGCTTTGAGTCGTTCCTTGTCCTTTGCTAGTTATTGACTAATTGACCAAAACTTTTTAAAAATTCTTGCATGTGAATGTTTCTCGTATCTAATGTAAATGTTTTCGTGATTGACTCCTTTTTGTCAGTCACACAGCCAAGCACCAGGTTCACTGGTAGTAGTACTCACCCTACTACATTACTCTTTTCAAAAGGTTAAAATCAGACCATGGATGAGAGTAAAGAAAATGAAACGAAACAACTGATAGTGGTTTCAAAAGAGGGATTTTCAGACAATTTTGAAAAATGGAATGGCAACTGAGAAGTCCCATGATTGGGGTGGGAGTCTTTGAACTAAGGCACTATTACCCTAGATAAGCTATTTTTTGTTCATATTAAATTGTTGGATACTTTGTAAAGATACGAGGATCATTCAGTAAATAAAAGGAATTATTTTTATAAAACAAAAGAATATTTTTTCCAAAAATAAATTTGGCATTATTTCGAATTGGTTTATAGCAAAAATTATTTCAATATAGTAAAATTTCTTTGTTTTTAGGCTATTCTAAATGATATCAAATAAAACAATTTTCCAGGCTTGAACAGAGGTCTGTCACAAACCTTTGGTAGCTAAAAAGAGAAAACCATGTGAAATTTACAGAAGAATGTGTGATGTGCACAGAGAAGCATGTTTTAGTCATTTTTTTTTTTTATAAATGGGCTAAACATGGGTTTACCACTACAAATAGAACAGAGGTCTGTCATCAAATATTTGTTGGCTGAGAAGTGCGACCCATGTGAAATTTACAGAGGAATGTGTGATGTGTACAGAGAAGCATGTTTTAGTTAAAAAAAAAGAAAAGATCTTTACAAATAGGTTAAACATAGGTATGTCACTAAAAGTCTGAGTTTAAAATACAGTTTATGGTGTTGAAAAAACTCTCTGGTAAAAAAAAGTTCCTGGTGCAGCAGTCTGTATAGCAGGTCATGCTGACAATGTTCTGGAACATGAAAAGACCCATCACTATAGATTTCCTTGAAAAGGGCGAAAGTGTAAACAGTTTCAAAATGCCATTTTTTTAAAGAAGAATTCACCTTATTTATTGAATGACCCTCATACAACTTATGTCTATTCGGTTTGGTTATTTCATTTTTAATGGCATATCAACTTTCATAGGTTATTTAATGCCGAAGCTATTCTTGTTGAAGAACATTATTATTGATACTATTTAACCCATAGCTAGGGATAAAAGGTTTCATGTCTTTCCTGAAGGAAACTGAATACAATAGTGTGACTGGAATTCGAACTCGCTTTGATGTTGCCGGTTAGCACGTTAGCCACCACGTCTCCCCTCCATTTCTTTTTACCGAGTTAACTGTTGTTTGAGTACAGGAAAAAAAAGCTATGATTTGAGTTGCTGGTTTTCAAGGCAGATAAAACACTATCTTTGTCCAAGTCGGCTGGGGTTGTCGAATACACCAACTGCATCTCTGCAGAAGGGTGAGACTCTTTTAGCGAGTGTCCCAGATATGACACTAAACAATCTGACGGTGAGGCTCTGATAATACTGGAGGTTTGGGGAATGTAGAGTACTCTTTCATTGCCATCGCTCTCAGATTCACTTTGGCCCGAGGTGGTAGCACCTGATAAGGATCCTATCTATGGTTTAAATAGAACTAAACTAATTGCACTAAACTGAATTCTTTGAAATTAACTGTTTTTACATTTAACTGTGTTAAACTAAAATTTATACTCAGCCGAATTGTTTGAAATAGAACTGTTTTTGACATTTAACTGTGTGTAAACAAAAACCTATACTTATATTAAACTGAATTGTTTGAAACTTTTTATCAAAATGACTTAATTCGGCATTAAATGACCCGAAATGGGTTGATACGCCATAAAACAGAACAACCAACCAGCAACGCAATCTTCCTCTCCCCATTCCCAACATTTGGACTTTTGCCATACTAAACAGAGACTTTATAGAATATAAAGAAAGAAATAAAAGATGAGGCAGGGAAAGCCACTTTACGTAAAAAGAAAATCGGAATCTTGAGAGATTCTCACTAGATGACTCTGGAGTTGCTTTGTTGTCATAATTCTTACCCAGTGGCTTCACCCACCTCTTTCCTGTTCTCTCCTAAGAATAATACCATTTCTCCATACCAACTGGCAACCTCATACTGTTACCGCTCAAGTGTGTAAGGTAGAGTTTTGTAGTCATTGAATCACTACAAAGTTGATATCAAAGTCCTAATTAGTGTCTCTGTAGGAGGGCTGAACCCTACCCTTCTTATTTGTAACCATAAAACCTCGATTGAAGTTCCAGGTTGGGGGTGGTTCCAAAAACTGTTTCTTTTTTATATCTATCATTTAATGGAAATAAACTGTAATACCAGTTCCCTTGGCGCCTGAGGCACCACAAAAATGGAGAATGTCGATGGGATCAAGCCGCGATTCGTGCATACCCTTCCTCCATTATAAAATGACCTTGTGTCAAACCCGGCCTGGTGTGAGGTTAGATAAATATCAAACAGTGACATGTGTTCTGTAAAGTTGGTTGGAAGCAACTGTAATAATTCTGTTGGCTGATTTTCAAAATTTTGGTCGGCATAAGATAATTTTTTAATTGTTTTGTTCCCGTCAAATGTTATCCAGGAATTTAAGATCAATTTCTCTCAAGTTGAACATTTTACTGCCCTGTCGGTAAGGCTTTGGATATGTAAGATCCCCAACACAAAAAGCGTATCCTGAGTATGACACCAGCCTTCATCTAATGGTGAGGCTCCAGTTTTGTAGCTTTGAGATGCGTGGAGTACCCTTTCATTGCCATTACTACCAGTTCCACTTTGACCTGGAGTGGTATTACCTGTTAAGGTCCTATCTATGAGTCAAATCTGTTTGATAATTAATTATTCGTATTAGAATACTTACAACGATATAACACTGTACAAACAAATCATTCTTATTAAATAAAAGTAATTACTTGAAACCGTATAGTTGTGTATAAATTATTAGTAATACATATTTGATACCATATAGCTGTAAATTATTTGTATTAATAATAGTTACTTGAAGCTATAATTGTTTACTAAATATTGTTATTAGTCACTTGAAACCATATAACTGTGTGAAAATAAACTGAAATAATTACTTAAAACCATAATTGTGTATGAATCATTAGTATTAGATAAGAATACTTGAAACCTTACAACTGTGGGTAAATTATTTGTAAAGGATTGGAATATTTGATATAGCTGCCTGTGCAAAACCAAAAATGTAAATATAGATATACAATGAATACAATTTCTTAACTTTTAGGTCTAAAATAACCCTAGACGAGTTGACGTGCCGTTAAAATCAATCAAAATTCTTTTAATTTTAAAAACCTTTTTGGTTCCTGTGAAGAAAAAGGTTTTCAATCTGGTGTCTCTAATCTGGCTCCACTTCGAACGACTCATAATTCAACGGTTTTTTTTGGGGGGGGGGTTAATGTGGGAAGGAGGAATATATAGGTACATTGGTGGCAGTTTGTTGGTAAGTGTTTGTTGTCATGTAAATTTTACCTTTTTTTTCTTCTTTTTTTTATTTTTTTTTTACACGTATTTGTTATCTTTCATCCTACTATCACCAGTTTTATGTTTACATCTCTTTGCAAATACTTAGAAATTTTGTTAGTCATTTTAATGTAACAGAATTTGCTCATAGATAATAGCTAATAATATTTTTTGTTTTTTTTGTTTTTTATTGAAGTGATTAGATTTAGATATCTATGGTAAGTGTGTATTTATTTATGAGCTATGCCGTAATCATCTCTGTATAAGACACACTATTTCTCCAGATATTTCAACTCGAGAGTTAAGATTGCGTATTATTCACAAGAATTATATTATCAACTTTTATGTTTCATCCTATTCGGGGATAAGATGGCCGAAATTAAGTTACATCTATTGTTCAAACTAATGTGATTTACACCGTTACGAAGAAATATTCACTGGAATATATTAGTAATTTTATTTCTCTTTATGTAAATTTATTTGTTGCATTTTTGCGTAAATCTGTCCTTGTTTTTTTTTTTTTTTTACTGTGTAATGTTTGTGTTTTTAGACATGAGGTAAACTATGTCAATTTTTATTTTTAGTTAGTACGAAAGATGAAACGTTGAACAAATATCAATTTTACGTTAGATTTAGCTACTATAAAGTCGGTGCGTGTTATACACGAGGATTTTTCTCCAGAATTTCGTAGTGTTAAACCGGCTCATTGGCCTAATGGGTAGAGTGTTCGCCAATGGTCCGGGAGACCTAGGTTCAATCCCAAGTCACGTCATACCAAAGACTTTAAAAATGGTACTTGATACCTCATTTCTTAACACTCAGCAATATAAGGTACGTATCAAGGGTAAAGTGAAGCAATTCATGGAAAGGAGTGGGGCCTTCCCCTACACCTCGATGTAGTAGCTATTTAAAAAGGAGCCTTCTGGTTGCCCTCGATTATACTATAGTCGCCAACTTATTTTGCTTACTTTATCTATTCACATCCCCTCGGCTGCGACGTATAGTTTAACTAATGATTCTATGAGCAAGGCCCATAACAGCCCTTGTGTCACGCTAGGGTCCTACTCTTCTGACCCTCCTTCTTTTGGTGATACGGGAATGGTGCTGCTGTAGGTTTGGAATCCTCCGGCATCAATCTTACTTCGAATTTTGTTGTCTTCTATTCAATGACAAGAACATGGCTGAAGAGGAACAGATACCACATTTTAATCCTATTTCAATCCCTGGAAAGAAAAATTCTGATCTTATGAAGGGCAATACTTTGATCTGACGCAGAGTGTACAGATACTACATTTTGAACCCAGACAGAAGTGTGTAAATAATACGATTATTTATGACGGGAGTAACATCTAAAGGCTCATAATCCAAAATGTACATCATTTAACTATGTGCAAACAAATGATTAGTATCAAATAAAATTATTAGTATTAACTTGAAACTGTATTCTGGGTATGATTCTAAATTGCATCTGATAATGAAGCTCCAGTCTCGGGACTTTGGAGTACCCTTTTATTGCCATTACTTTCAGGTCCACTCTGACTCGGAGTGGTAATACCTATTATGCGTCAAATAAAACTATTCTTTCATATACTATATTTGAAACCATTTAACTGTGGGCAAACAAGTGAGTTCTAACTCGTTTTAAAAAGGAAGTTACCAACAAACTATTCACTTACAAATCATATATATAGGGTTTGACATTAAATAGACATCGTGAATTGATATGCAATTAAACCAATTAACCTAACCTAACCAAAATGTACAAAAAAAGCGAAAATCTATAGAATCTGATTTAATCAATAAAGCAACAACCCAATTTATATGACTTACTGGCATTTTAACCAAATTAATAAGACAAAATAGAATTATTATTTAATAAACAGAAATGTAAGTAAAAGTAAAGTTGGTGACCGTAGTCGAGGGTTACCCGAAAGCTCCCTTTTTAATAGCTACTACACCGAGGCTTAGGGAGGGCGCTAGTCCTTCTCCTGGATTGCTCCACTTTACCCTTGATACGTACTTTATAATGCTGAGTGTTAAGCAAGGAGGTATCAAGTACCATTTTTAAAGTCTTTGGTATGACGCGATCTGGGACTGAACCCTGGTCTTCCAGGCCATTGACGAACACTCTACCCACTGCAATATTTGTCTTCGATAATAATTTTCAGTTATATCTTTATTGATGAATCACAAACATATTTTCCAATAATGATTTTTAGTTAGAGGCGTTCGTGGTGTCACGGTTATCGTCATAGGAAGGGGGTTCGGTTATCCGTGTTCAAATCCTGAACAAGGCTATTTGTATTTCACATCACTGATACTCTTAGGAAACTTATGAATCCAACTATTCTATTATGAATCCAATTATGGGTAAATAGTAGGGTAGACTGTGCCCTTTTAACTTTGGTATAGTAACAGGTCTAGGAGAAGGGAAAGTCTGAATTTAAACCAGACCTGGAGAGGAATGGGCTCTACCAGGATATTTCTATCTAAGACACGGCCCATGAGTCGCCCCTTTTTTTAAAAAAAATTACAGAATATGTCTCTTCTGGTGGTTAGTTACATCTTGTCTTAATAGTAATCAGAAAATATATTTTCGAGCAAGTTTGAAATTTAAATCGCTCCTCCCTGTTTCCATGACGATTTATATCAACAAATTTTGTTTCGTGTATTTTCTGAAATTTAAAATTGTTTGTTAAGTATGAGATTCTTTCTATGTATATAATCTTTTTTAAAACTATTTTGATTTTACCAAGTAAGTTCTGTTTCAAGTAAAATGTTCTCTTTTCATATAGCCCCTCCTTTCTCTGAGTCGCATGGCTAATATGCAACCCGTTCCTTCGTATGCGAATTGCATACAACCACTCTCCAGTATCGCTGCATAACTAATTTTACTGTCTGTTGATTGATAGATATGAAAATACTGATTGATAGATGGATGATGATTGAAATTGAAATCCAAATCAGAATAAGGCATTTGATAGATATGAAAAAAACTGATAATGATTAATTGGAGTTGAAATCAGTCTGAATCAGACATTTGAAAAACATATAGTTTGTATTAGTGGTGTTATATACCAACATGACAGGCTTAAGTTGTTTTTTTATCATAAATTTTACAAGACAGATGTAAGTAAAGTTGGCGACCTTAGTCGAGGGTGACTCGAAGGCTCCCTTTTCTATAGCTACTACACTGTGGTGTAGGGGAAGGCGCTACTCTATTCGCTGGATTGCTCCTCTTTACCCTTGATCCTTATAATGTTGCGTGTACAGCAAGGCGGCATCAAGTACCATTTTTTTTTTTTTTGAGTCTTTGGTATGACTCGACCTAGGATTGAACCCCGGTCTCCCGGACCATTGGCAAACACTGTACTCATGAGGCCAATGACCCGGTCTGTACTAAATTTCCTATAGACATTCGGTATTTAGAGTAGTCTATGTACTCTTCAAGGACAGACAAACCCAGTTCTTTACAGCATCCTTATGAAGATGTTTCTTTTCCAACATTCTTTGTCATCTTGAGATTTATGTAGGATTAGTAAATGCATAAAGTTTAAAAAATAAAATGAAATAAATTATAAAATACGAAGGGTAGGTTATATGCTTTAACAGCATATTAACCTTTGTTGGTTATTATTGCCAAATCCTGTTTACACACACACACACACACACACAGAAGATTTGATAATATATAACCCACAAAAGTTATATGCCATTAAACCATATAACCTAACCTTATGTTCGTATTCATTAAGAAATCACTCTCTCTCTCTTGTATATATATATATATTGTGTGTATGTGATTTGTAAGTGTTTGTAGAAACCTTTTTAAACGAGTTAGGGCGCATTTGTTTGCACAAAGTTAAATAGTTCCAAGTATTGATATTTAACACTAATAACTCTATTTAATTTTAATCATTTGAATAGTTTTAGGTAACCTTATTTTTAAGTGAGCCATAGCTTATTTGTTTGCTCACAGTTAAATGGTTTCAATTATTGCTATTTAACATTAGTAATTCTATTTATCAAGTATTCCTATTTAATACAAACAATTTGCCCACAGCTGTATGGTTTCAAATAACTGATAATAATAATATTTAGTAAATACTTGAACAGTTTTATTTGACTCATAGATGAGAGCCTGACAGGTATTACCACTCCAGGTCAGAGTGGACCTGGAGTAATACCAATGTAGGGATATTCTACATCCTCCAAATGCCAAGACTGGACTTCACCATCAGAAGAAGTTTAACATCACACCTAGGACACGAACATAAAATGTAAAATAAATAATAAAATAGAAAAAAATAATATAAAACATCCCACCGTTCCATTTTTGCTGAAAGTTTAATTTTCGGCGCCAAAAAAAGAAAAACAGTTTCTTCGAACCCTGCCAACCCACTGAATAGTGGAGTTTCATAAAATTAGCAGTTCATATGCCTCAATTTTTATAATAATTCATATATGCTTAATAAAAACGAATTGGAGTTTAGATAAAGGAATAGTCTTTATTTCAGTCTTCGCTCGCTTTGACTTTCTAGTCTTCTCTTTTTCTTTTTGCTCAACTTGTATAACCTTCTCAAAAACTTGCAAAAATCCTGAAAAAGAAGTGGCGGTGCCGAGTCAAAGCTGAGTGACAAAGGTTCTCTTGGCAAAAAAAAAAAGTCGTCCTTGGTTTTTTTATCTCTCCACTGACCGAGCCATTCTAATTAAGAGGTGACAGATCTATTTTACACACAAAAATAAAAAGGATTACTCATAACCTGAAGGTTGTGAATTCAATCTCTATGCTTGACAGTATATTTCATTTTACTTTTTCTTCAATCCCAATTCAATAATTCCATTTCCGCTAACAGTTTAATTTTCGGTGCAAAAAAAAAAAATTCTTCTGGCTTTGCCAACCCACTGAATCGACGTGCATTTTACAGCCCTCCGAAATGAGCAGTTCATACTCTACAACTTTTATGATGATGATTCACAGACTTGATAAAAAAAAAAAAAGAATCATTCCACATATGCCCATAATTTTTTAAATTAAAAATTCCTAACGACAATCGGTATTTTGGAACTGAATCTACGTTTTAAATAAAATGTGACATCATTTTATGGAACTTAATGATTAATCTGTGAATGGATTTAAACAAAAACAATTTTCAAACGTCTTGTTGCATGTTCTGTTAGAGATGAAGGCTGTAGACTAATACTATAGAAACATGCGTCGTAAAAGGAATTAGAATCAGGATATATATATATGATTTGAACATTTTAGATATCTTTTGTGTACATATTTTTTGTTTATCCTTTCGAGTTGCCGGGTCGATTTCATGATATCCAGCGGGAATTGGTTGATAAACCCTCCATGATAATTTATTTCCTCTAGTACTTTCTGCCCAATTTTGTGCCATTATCAGGGCTATGTGTATACAGGGTGTAATTTGTCTCTTCACGAGATCACGTCTGTATTCCAAAGTGCTGTTATATTTATGAGCTGTAGGATCATGTAGTTTAAAATATGTTTATTTGGGCAACATTTCTTCATTGATACATACTTGATTGAACATTATAGACATTTTTTGTCTATATATTTACTATTATAGTGGTACTCAAAAAATGGTACTTGATGCCCCCTTACTTAACACTCAGCATTATAAGTTATGGATCATGGGTAAAGTGGAGTAATCCAGGGAAAAGAGTAGAGCCCTCTCTTACACCTTGGTGTAGTACCTATTGTAAAGAGAGCCTTCGGGTCACCCACGACTACGGTCGCCAAGAACTTTTATCGGGCCATTGACTAATGGGTAGAGTGTTCGCCAATGGCCTGGGAGACTGGGATTCAAAATACCAAAGACTCAAACAATAGTACTTGATGCTGCTTTGCTTAGTACTCAGCATTAAAAGGTACGGATTAAGGGTGAAGTGAAGGTGCCCGTGGTGTAATCGTTATCGTCGTAGGAAATGGACACGGCGATGCGAGTTCAAATCCTGGAAAGTCTGATTGCATTTCACATAGCACTAATACCCTTGGAAAAGGTATGAATCCAATTATTCTCCTTTTAGCTATGGGTAAATAGTAGGGCAGACTACGTTCTTCAGCCTTGGTGAGGCAACTAGTCTAGGAGAAGGAAAACTCTAAATTCAAACCTGTTAAACTCCGCTTAAAAAATCGACCATGTGTCATATCCTGCCCGAGCGGAGGGGTGAAGTGGAGCAATCCAGGGAATGGGGTAGAGCCCTCCCTACACCTCTGTGTAGTAGCTATTGAAAAGGAGCATTCGGGTCACTCTCGGCTAAGGTCGCCAACTTTACTTACTTCTAGAGTTAGCTTCATTGTTGCAGTACTGCAGTATTCTCTCACAATTCATTTAAAATGATTTAAAAGTCTCTCCAGAAACAACTTGCGCCTTTTAGACCTTTCTAATTCTCTGGAGTAGTATCTGGTTTCAGAAAAAACACACCATTTCCAAAGTTTTCGGCTGAAGTCGTTTGTTTGTTATTCTTGTCTTGCCCAGTGCCAGAAAGATTCATTTGCACTCATTGCCACGACTTATCTAACTCTTCTCATCTCACCATCTTCAGGTTTGCTCCCCAACTCTCTACCCTCCACAGGGTACAATATCTTGTGATTAAAGTACAAACTATCGTATTTGATAGCATATTAAACCATTTCGGTCGGGAAAAAACACACACACATCACATATATGGTACATCGAAGCATCTTCCGTGTTCTCCATTTGACCTTGTCCACAAAAATTCTCTTTTTACGTATTTATTACAAGTTTATGAAATTCTAATATGGCTGGATCAGAAAGGGGGTTATATATATATATATATATATATATATATATATATATATATATATATATATATATATATATATATATGCGCGTGCGCAACTTTAAAAACTAAAAAAATACTGTGGCAGCAAAATTGCTGCATGTTGTGGTTTGATCAGTGGTCTTTGTACTACACTTAGTTCACCCATGGTGCAATATGTTGGCGACGAGTCACCATTCCAAAGTTACCAAAGCCCAAAACCCCCTTGCAATCTGGTCTACATAGGATATATATATATATATATATATATATAACATGAAGCATCTTCTATGTTCCTCCATTTGCAGAGTTCCTTTTCGTGCTTTTATTTCAAATTTACGAAGTTGAAATATGAGTGGGTGAGAAAGTGGGTTTTAGATATCTCTTCCAGGTTAAAAGGCTAACTCAAAGTCGAACTAATTCTGACCTAATTTTTCTAATACGAGTATCCTTGGGAACCAGAAATGTATTGGTAAAGAGGCCAAAGCCGCTGCGTCCTCCAAATATGGACATTTTTAACCAGGTGAAAAGCGTGGTAAAAATAACCCGAAGTCAAACTCATTTGAGACTTTATTTTTCTGATGCATCAATTATGATAATCATGATTATCTACTGATATGGAGGGGAGAAATAAGCGCAAGGTACAGTTTATATGACCCCTCTACTCCACCACTAGAGATTAGTTGATTTGTTTAGTTATTTTTTTAAAGGAAAATAAGTATTGACGCTAAACTCCATCCAGTAGTGGGCACCAGTTCTGGATCTCTGGGAGTTTGGAGTAACCCTTAATTCACATTACTCTCATATCCGCTCTGACCTCGAACAGTGTTACCTGTTATGGCACCACCTATGGGTTAAATAGTGGTTTGAAAATTATTCATGTTAGGAAAGCTTGATACCATATAACTGTGTGCATATTATTTGTATTAATGATATTTACCTAGCCCCTCCGCTCAGGCAGGATATGACACAAGGTCGATTTTTTAAGCGGAGTTTAACAGGTTTGAATTCAGAGTTTTCCTTCTCCTAGACTAGTTGCCTCACCAAGGCTGAAGAACCTAGTCTGCCCTACTATTTACCCATAGCTGGAGGGAGAATAATTAGATTCATACCTTTCCCAATGGTATTAGTGCTATGTGAAATGCAATCAGTCTCGTCCAGGTTTGAACTCGTATCGCCGTGTACTCCCTATGCTCATATTTGCATAGGCACGCGCGCGTATATGCAAATATGCAGGTCTATAAGCCGACGGTGTCATTTCGCCAAAACGTTCCTTCGTATAATATTTCCAGCCACTGCACAATATTTGAAGATTACATTCAATATTTCATTCATTTTCTAGAAACAAAATCTGGCTTAATTCGAAAGAAGGTTGATCTTGTCGATTAAATATTCTCTAAAAATGTTGTATAACAAGACTAACAAACCGCACTTTCATTAATAGCATCACACGCATACAAAACCACATTGGCAGATTTACACTTATACAGAATATGTGCATCAATTTCAATAAGCAAAAAATATAGACAAAAAGTAAAACATGCAGAAATATAACGGACCTATTAAAAAAACATATGCAGAAATATAATGGACCTACTAAAAAGAAACGCACACAGAAATATAATGGACCTACTAAAAAGAAACGCACACAGAAATATAATGGACCTACTAAAAAGAAACGCACACAGAAATATAATGGACCTACTAAAAAGAAACGCACACAGAAATATAATGGACCTACTAAAAAGAAACGCACACAGAAATATAATGGACCTACTAAAAAGAAACGCACACAGAAATATAATGGACCTACTAAAAAAATCATGCAGAAATATAACGGACATATTAAAAAGAAACACGTGCAGAAATATAACGGACCAATTAAAAAGAAACGCACACAGAAATATAACGGACCTACTAAAAAGAAACGCACACAGAAATATAATGGACCTACTAAAAAGAAACGCACACAGAAATATAATGGACCTACTAAAAAGAAACGCACACAGAAATATAATGGACCTACTAAAAAGAAACGCACACAGAAATATAATGGACCTACTAAAAAGAAACGCACACAGAAATATAATGGACCTACTAAAAAAATCATGCAGAAATATAACGGACATATTAAAAAGAAACAAGTGCAGAAATATAACGGACCAATTAAAAAGAAACGCACACAGAAATATAATGGACCTACTAAAAAGAAACGCACACAGAAATATAATGGACCTACTAAAAAGAAACGCACACAGAAATATAATGGACCTACTAAAAAAATCATGCAGAAATATAACGGACATATTAAAAAGAAACGCACACAGAAATATAACGGACCTACTAAAAAGAAACGCACACAGAAATATAATGGACCTACTAAAAAGAAACGCACAAAGAAATATAATGGACCTACTAAAAAAATCATGCAGAAATATAACGGACCAATTAAAAAGAAATGCATACAGAAATATAATGGACCTACTAAAAAAATCATGCAGAAATATAACGGACATATTAAAAAGAAACACGTGCAGAAATATAACGGACCAATTAAAAAGAAACGCACACAGAAATATAATGGACCAACTAAAAAAATCATGCAGAAATATAACGGACATATTAAAAAGAAACACGTGCAGAAATATAACGGACCAATTAAAAAGAAACGCACACAGAAATATAATGGACCTACTAAAAAGAAACGCACACAGAAATATAACGGACCTACTAAAAAGAAACGCACACAGAAATATAATGGACCTACTAAAAAGAAACGCACACAGAAATATAATGGACCTACTAAAAAGAAACGCACACAGAAATATAATGGACCTACTAAAAAAATCATGCAGAAATATAACGGACATATTAAAAAGAAACAAGTGCAGAAATATAACGGACCAATTAAAAAGAAACGCACACAGAAATATAATGGACCTACTAAAAAGAAACGCACACAGAAATATAACGGACCTACTAAAAAGAAACGCACACAGAAATATAATGGACCTACTAAAAAGAAACGCACACAGAAATATAATGGACCTACTAAAAAGAAACGCACACAGAAATATAATGGACCTACTAAAAAAATCATGCAGAAATATAACGGACATATTAAAAAGAAACAAGTGCAGAAATATAACGGACCAATTAAAAAGAAACGCACACAGAAATATAATGGACCTACTAAAAAGAAACGCACACAGAAATATAATGGACCTACTAAAAAGAAACGCACACAGAAATATAATGGACCTACTAAAAAAATCATGCAGAAATATAATGGACCTACTAAAAAGAAACGCACACAGAAATATAACGGACCTACTAAAAAGAAACGCACACAGAAATATAATGGACCTACTAAAAAGAAACGCACACAGAAATATAATGGACCTACTAAAAAGAAACGCACACAGAAATATAATGGACCTACTAAAAAAATCATGCAGAAATATAACGGACATATTAAAAAGAAACAAGTGCAGAAATATAACGGACCAATTAAAAAGAAACGCACACAGAAATATAATGGACCTACTAAAAAGAAACGCACACAGAAATATAATGGACCTACTAAAAAGAAACGCACACAGAAATATAATGGACCTACTAAAAAAATCATGCAGAAATATAACGGACATATTAAAAAGAAACGCACACAGAAATATAACGGACCTACTAAAAAGAAACGCACACAGAAATATAATGGACCTACTAAAAAGAAACGCACACAGAAATATAACGGACCTACTAAAAAGAAACGCACACAGAAATATAATGGACCTACTAAAAAAATTATGCAGAAATATAACGGACCAATTAAAAAGAAATGCATACAGAAATATAACGGACCTACTAAAAAAATCATGCAGAAATATAACGGACATATTAAAAAGAAACACGTGCAGAAATATAACGGACCAATTAAAAAGAAACGCACACAGAAATATAATGGACCTACTAAAAAAATCATGCAGAAATATAACGGACATATTAAAAAGAAACACGTGCAGAAATATAACGGACCAATTAAAAAGAAATGCACACAGAAATATAACGGACCTACTAAAAAGAAACGCACACAGAAATATAACGGACCTACTAAAAAGAAACGCACACAGAAATATAATGGACCTACTAAAAAAATCATGCAGAAATATAACGGACCAATTAAAAAGAAATGCATACAGAAATATAATGGACCTACTAAAAAAATCATGCAGAAATATAACGGACATATTAAAAAGAAACACGTGCAGAAATATAACGGACCAATTAAAAAGAAACGCACACAGAAATATAATGGACCTACTAAAAAAATCATGCAGAAATATAACGGACATATTAAAAAGAAACACGTGCAGAAATATAACGGACCAATTAAAAAGAAACGCACACAGAAATATAACGGACCTACTAAAAAGAAACGCACACAGAAATATAACGGACCTACTAAAAAGAAACGCACACAGAAATATAATGGACCTACTAAAAAGAAACGCACACAGAAATATAATGGACCTACTAAAAAAATCATGCAGAAATATAACGGACCAATTAAAAAGAAATGCATACAGAAATATAATGGACCTACTAAAAAAATCATGCAGAAATATAACGGACCAATTAAAAAGAAACGCACACAGAAATATAACGGACCAATTAAAAAGAAACGCACACAGAAATATAACGGACCTACTAAAAAGAAACGCACACAGAAATATAATGGACCTACTAAAAAGAAACGCACACAGAAATATAACGGACCAATTAAAAAGAAACGCACACAGAAATATAATGGACCTACTAAAAAGAAACGCACACAGAAATATAATGGACCTACTAAAAAGAAACGCACACAGAAATATAATGGACCTACTAAAAAGAAACGCACACAGAAATATAATGGACCTACTAAAAAGAAACGCACACAGAAATATAATGGACCTACTAAAAAGAAACGCACACAGAAATATAATGGACCTACTAAAAAAAACATGCAGAAATATAACGGACATATTAAAAAGAAACACGTGCAGAAATATAACGGACCAATTAAAAAGAAATGCATACAGAAATATAATGGACCTACTAAAAAGCAGACCTGGGAGTATTGGCAATGTTTTTTTTGGGGGGGGGGGAATGTTACTCCTCTACGTGAGATACAATCAATGTATTCAAAGTTCTGCTGAAAGGGGCGAATATTTTGGCTTTGTCTTATTTTAAAGATCAACTTATACTTAAGTATCTATGGTACCTTCTTTCGTTTCAGAATTTTATTAATTTTTTCGACTAGTATCTTTGTTATTTTGATCACAAAATTTTGATTGATATGTAGTTCAGTCGTACTCGGGTCTTTTTTGTATTCAGTTTTATGTAGAACTTAATCCCACCTCCCACTATAAACGCCTTAGTTGACAAGTCTGAATATAAAATACAAGAGACGATGGTCTCTGAATTACTTGGGGAATAATATAAGCTGAGATGATAAAGAAAATATATGTGAGTGTTGTTAGTTGTCAAGTTCGAGTGAGGAAGTATATCCTAAAGCAAAGGCGAGTGTGGAAGTATATCCTAAAGCAAAGGCGAGTGTGGAAGTATATCCTAAAGCAAAGGCGAGTGTGGAAGTATGTCCTAAAGCAAAGGCGAGTGTGGAAGTATGTCCTAAAGCAAAATTCCAATGTGGCCTGGAAACGAAGATTTTATAATCACCGTTTCCAGGCCACATTGGAACTTTTAGAAAAACTTGTGGTCCGCACTGAACTTACATAACCAAAATTTATAATTTTTATATACACGTTAATGTGAAAGGTAACGATAAGATGTTGGTTGGTTGGGTTTTATGGCATATCAACTTTTGTTGGTTATTTAACACCAAATTCTGTTTATATGTATATACGTTCAATCTAAGATTTCTAAACGAATACTTATACTTTTTTTGGATGAGCAGGTTTTCCTTTGTTTGCACACAATTAACTGGTTTCAATTCATCATATTTTTGGTACAACCTTCTCTCTCGCAAGAGGGTTGGTTTGGTTTTATGGTATATCAACCATTTTAGGTTATTTAATGCCCAATCAATTTTATACATATAAACAACAGTAGAATTTAGCATAAGTACAGTTTTTGTTTACACTCAGTAAAATGTAAAAATAGTTCTATGTCAAACAATTTAGTTTAACATAAGTACGCTGTTCAAGTGTCAAAAACAGTTTTTAGTAAGATGGCTTGCTTTTATGTTATATCAAACATTGCAAATTGTTCAATGACAAACCCTGTTTAAATTCATATATTACATACACGACTTGTGATCATTTTTCTAATAACATTTTTAAAAAACCTGAGATCATTTCCTTTACAGTTAAATGATTTCAAGTATTTCTATCCAATACGATTTATTTTATTTACTTTTCCTCATTTGTTTGCACACAGTTAAATTATTACGAGGTTTGCTATGTAACGATAAGATATATCAATTGTTGGAAGAGAATTGTGTTTGTGTGTGTTTACGTTGAGTTGTTTCCTCGTTAAGTGAGTAAGTTAAATCGCTAATTATTGTTAGGTATATAAAGGAGAAGGTTCAAGATGTCGAAGTCAAAATGTGTTTTTAGGAATAGTTTTTATTTGCAGCATGGAATATTTAGTTTGCTTTTGTGCTGCAAGTCTCGTAGGAAAGGTTGTGAGTAAGAGACGAAATGGAGATATGATAGAGTTGAGAAGGCAGCGCGTATCGTCGGACGTGCGAGGGATGGTGCTCGCCGTAGTTTAGCGAAAGTCTTGTTTGCCGTTGGAGGAAATGAACTTTGGGGTCACCTTGAGTTTTGTGTGTCTGGTGATTTGGGGAGAGGCGTGCGCTGTCTCCATTAAAGTGGCCCAGAGGTGAATTGAAAGCTAGGTGCCGAGAGCGAGATTAGGCATCGCATCGACATAACCAATTTTGGGGGTGACATAAAGTTGTTCCTGTGGTGGCGTATTGAATGTATCTAATTCATATTCAACTGGGATTCCTTGGTCTGAGATAGACGCAAGGAATCCATAAATTAGATAGGTTCCCTCATGTGTCCATGCTGCTATTGAAGAACGGCCAATGGGACGTCTGCACTGGACGGCGTTGTTCAGTCAAAGAGACTGTGTTTGGCAACTTACCCAATTTCTGCTGCTCGGGAAAGAGATCCGGGAGGAATGGGATAGGTCATCCTGATTGGGTGAAATTATGCGTCGAATTAAATTGCGCGCCAAACCAAAATACCTTCTGCTACGCAATTATAAGACACACCGTATGTATGTATATATGTATGTGTGTGTCTGTGTCTGTGTGGTGTTTTATGATATATGAGAGAAATTGAAAAACAAAGTAATCCAAAGAGAAGAATTTAATGTAAAACTAAGTCAACGTTATAATGTTTCGGTTTTAATGAGCCGTTATAACGTTGACTTTCTTTTACATTAAATTCTCTTTGGATTACCTTGTTTATATATATATATATATATATATATATATATAATCTCCCGCACGAGCAAGATGGGCACAAGTTCAATTTTCAGGGGAGTTTAGCAGGTGTTAATTCAGTTTTCTTTCTCCTGGACTGTTTGCCCTACAGAAGTTAAAGAGCTGTCTGTCCTACTTACTCATATATAGAAGGAGAAACGTTGCATTCATACCTTTCCCAAGAGTACCAGCCTTATGTAAAATGCAAAAAGCCTCGTTCAGGATTTAAACCCGGGGCGCTGTGTCTATTTCCTACTACGGTAACCATCACACCACGAGTGCATCTATATAGACACACCATATACTCTTAAGTCGGACAAACAGAAGAATGTTGAATGTTTTATTGGGTCCAAATGTAACATTTTAGCTAAAGATTTATCTACTTTTTTGTAATTGTTGTTATTAAAGTAAAGAATTTTAACCGTATGACACGTTACTGTGTTTGAATTAAAATTCTAATCTAAAATTATCTATTTAAAAATAAGATAATTATAAAAACTACACTTATAATATGCGATTTAAAAAAATAATTGAAAAAGGAATCCGTATCTCACACAGCATATAATAAAATTAATTATGGCAAAACTAGCCACGTACAATATAAGTCAAGACTCGAACATTTCAACACTCCAAAATCCAAAACGCTTTAATTAGACAAATTCCCTTACTATTTAATCCATTGACGATAAATAGATTAGAACGATAGAATGTTTTATTGATTCAAATATTAAGTGAAATTCTATCTATAAATTTTATTATTTTTTGTAATGGTTGTTATAAAAGTTAAGAATATTATCCGATACGCAGATGTGTTTAAATGAAAGAATTGAAATTCTATTTTAAAATCATTTAATTTAAAAACTACAATTATGATATGCAATTTAAAAAAGAATTAAAAAATGAATCCGAATCCCAAATAGCATAGAATTAATTATGCAAACACTAGCAACCCTCTTGACGGGCCCCAACTAGTATATTTCAACACTCCAAAATTTAAAATGCTTTCATTTAATACAATCACTTACAATTAAATTTAACTATTGATGAATTGGAACGATAAAATGTTTCACGGGTTCAAATATTCTGTGAAATTTTTGCTAGAGACTTTACTTTTTTTTTTTGTCATTGTTGTTTTAAAAACTTAATAATATTATTCCATATTGTGTGGAAATTTTTCAATTTATCTCCTATCTGACCAAATAAGGAGATAAATTGAAAACACTAATTAAATAACATAAATTTGAAACAAAACACCACTGACAGAAATATAATGTTTAAAATATTCTCATCCGTTTGTATAATTTAAAATTCATTCGCCCTGATGAATGTTTAAAAACCGAAACGTTCAACATTCGCAAATACTTCAAAATATACATAAAATAATCCTCTGAAGATCTTTTTTATTTCTCCATATTTTTACATTTTCATACTGTTGGAGTGTACTCAATAACAGTGATAGGGCATATACGTACAGTGTAACCCGGATATAAGAGAGTTGTTGGGACCGAGGAAGAAGTATCTTATATCTAGGTTTGGTCTATTTTGTTTAGGTAACACAGGCTCTAATTTGGGACCAGAGAAAATCTATCTTATATCCGGGTTTCTCTTATATCAGGGTTACACTATACTAACAATGTGGCCGCCCATGGACCTTTCATTCCATTACGAATTTCTACCCCTGATAGAAAAGATCAATAAAAATCAGGGATTTATCCGATTTTAATCAAATAGTCAATGCTCATTCATTAATGAATGAATTTCATATTACATTAGTTATTTTATCAAAAAAAACAAACTTGCAGATGTTTTTCCTGGCCTCTTTACGCTCCGATGCGGTTTGGTTTCTTTGTTTATTGGCATATCAACCTTTGTTGGTTATTTAATGCCAAATCTATTCTCCTAGAAGAACACTAGTGGTACTATTTAACCCATAGCTGGGAGGATAAGGGGGTTCATACCTTTCCCAAGGGTATTTGTCCGAAAGTGAACGTAATAGCGCAACTGGGCTCCGATGCGGGCCGTGTTAATCAATCTGTAAGAATATAAGGTAAAACATATACTTTCTTTATATCATAAAAAGACAAAAGTCTGAAGATATAAATGAAATAAAGAATTATTTTAGAAATTGGGAGCTGTTGGAAGAAAAAAGTACCACAAATGTGAATATCAAATAAAAAATATTATTTGGGAGATTTTGATACTATGATTTCATATAAAAAATTTTTTTCTATGCGCCGGACATTGGTATAATGGTTAGAGTGTTCGCCAATGGCCCGGGTTCAATCCTAGGGTAAAGCGGATCAATACTGGGAAAGGAGTAGCGCCCTTCCCTACTCCTTGGTGTAGTAGCTATCGAAAAGGGAGCCTTCGGGACACCATCGACTACGGTTGCCAACTTTACTTTTACTTATTAGATTATTAGGGAAACAATTCTGTATCGATATTTGTTCTGCTTAAAGGGGGGGTCTTAAATTCGTATTAGATTTGATGTACTTTTCTTCAATCAAAGGATAAATGTAAATATATTATTAGATAAAGAATATTTTTACTAATAGAAAAATATAGATTTTCGTGGAAGAAACTGGGGGCTATTTTCAAAAATATTTTTTTTTTAAGATGAAAAAAAAAAAGAAAAGAGACGAAAAAGTATGGAAATCTACAGTAACAATGATTTGTTAATCAATTGCAAGATATGAGTTGAAAAAAAATTATTTTTATTTCACATTCGCTGTAACTTTCAGTTTCATTTACATTTCACTAGTGTCATAGTTTGAAAGAATGTTGTATTTTAGCTTCTTTTAAAAAAATTTTTTAAAGAAGTTCAATTATTTCTTTTTAGACATTCATTGTAAATTCAAATTTATTGAATAGCTTTTTCATTTTAACTTATAAACTGTTAAATAAGCATTTTGAAAACTACCAGCTTGTAATGTTACTATGCATAAAAATTTTACAATTTATGAAAATTATTTGTTTATTCTCTGAAAAGCTTTTAGAAATATATTAAAAAAATGTAAATTTTGTTATAAAAATAGGGAATTTAAAAAAGGGAAAAATTCGTGTTTTAGGGGTAATGACAGATTTGTTAATTATTACCTGCTAAAATGTTAAAAATGCAATTAAAAAGTATTATACCGGACATTGGCATGATGGTTAGAATGTTCACCAATGGTCTGGGAGACCTGGGTTCAATCCCAGGTTGAGTCATACCGAAAACTAAAAAAATGGTACTTGATACCTCCTTGCCTAACACTCAGCAATATAAGGGTAAAGTGGAGCAATCAAGGGAATGGAGTCGTGCCCTCCCCTACACCTTGGTGTAGTGTTTATTGAAAAGGGAGCATTCGACTTACTCTCAACTAAGGTCGCCAACTTTACTTACTTTACTTATTTCTTTATTCTAATAATAAATTAAAAATAATTACTTTATTGGGTTTTCTTTATTATACATTCAAAAACCATTTTAACGTACTTATTTTTCTTTTTAAATATTAAATTAAAAAAAAAAAATTATTGCTGATATGATTTTTTTTTTTTCTTATGTGGTTGGCCTTCCATACTAATAATTCTTTGCAGGGTGGAAACTAATGCACAACTTAATAGTTTTATTGTAAAGTGATGCAGAATATCTTCTGTCAAAAATTTTGACTTTCTGCTTGGATTTAAATACCATAGTAAGGGATATAGTTATCAACGTGTAAGTAATTTTTAAAAAATCAAATTGCTTATTAATGTTTCTAGTTACTAATTTCATTTTAAAAAAAATAAACATTTTAAAAATCTTAATGACATCTTTTAATTTATGTAGACTCTAGTTGGATGAATTTTCAACATTTCATGAATTTAATTGTTTAAAATGTATTAAAAATTAATTAGATGTGTACCGTTATTTTTCTTTTAATAGTAATAATTATGTTATCATCTTTAAAATTTAACAATCAATAATAATTCATTTTAACAGGAAAATAGTGCAATTTTATTCTTATTTACCAACCCCTCCGTTTTTAAGCAGAGTTTAACAGGTTTGAATTCAGAGTTTTCCTTCTCTTAGACTATTTGCCTAACCAAGGCTGAAGAACCCAGTCTGCCCTACTATTTACCCATTGCTGGAGGGAGAATAATTGGATTCATACCTTTCCCAATGGTATTAGTGCTATGTGAAATGTAATCAGTTTTGTCCAGGTTTTGAACTCGTGTCGTGGTGTCCATTTCCTACGATGATAACCATTACACCAAGTGCAATTTTATTAGTACCTAAAATATATATCTGTTAGGATAGCATAGACATAGTCAGTGGAGCTATGTGACTGTCATTTACCCAGCAATAGTCCTATGATCGCATAGGCGAGAAAATCAAGATATTTTTGTTATTTCATTTTCTGAAAACTTATAATAAATATCTATTTTAACTTAGGATATGTTGTCCTTTACTATACTTAGCTTAGATGGGGCCATAAGTAGGGATTGGAGAAATGGTATATATGTGACCTCCCACTAAGCCAGAATGCAGTACAAGGCCATTTGATAGTGGGAACCTTGCATGAATCAAGACTCATGCACAACTGGTACAAAAAATACTTGGCCACCATAGGTATTCCCCTATTGGGGTGCCTCTGATGCTGAGCAATCAACTCAACCGTGATGGTTCCCTGAAACCAAGCATTCAAAAGATATCACCTGGCACGGATTGAACTCAACTACTAATGGTTTACAAATCAAGTTTGCTAACCATTGCATCACATGATGTGCCAAACTTAATACGAGTAAAATAAAAAATTAATTGAACCATTGTTTGTGAATGAATTTTTGTAAATGGGTCTCAGTTTTTTTTTTTGTCGACAAGTATAGGGTCATGATTCTTATTTGTTCAAATCTCACTTCGTTTTTATAGACAATGTTTGCCGCCAATCTTTCCACTGATTGTCGTCCACACCCAATCTCCATTCCCCTCAGCCCCGGCAGTTATCAAAGCTTGGGTGTTATAATGCCATTTGGCTTTCTTGGACCCCAACACCCGAGTTATAATGGAGGACGTCTGTATTTTCTAAACAAAACTGTTTATCCACTTCAACCTGATTTCCTTACCCCCTCAACAAAATAACCAAATATTTCTCTACAGGTTGTTTGTTTTAGCCGTCATTAAACCAATAAGATCTTAATTACTACTCAGAGTGATTAAGTTGATACGATCTGTAGCACTTTGGGATAAAAAGCCTGCAAAAATCATGAGTAAGTAACTACCATGTGATTTATTATTAGTTGTTTTTTCTTTTTTCTAATAACTGAATTGGGTTGGCCTACTTCAAGACTTTAACTGGCTCATTGGTCTAGTGGGTAGAGTGTTTGCCAATGGTTAGGGAGACCTGGGTTCAATCCCAGTTCATGTTATACCAAAAACTTGAAAAATGGTACTTGATACCACTTTGCTTAACACTCAGCAATATAAGGTATATATCAAGGGTAAGTGGAGCAATCCAGGGAAAGGAGTAGCGCCCTCCCCTACACCTTGATGTAGTAGCTATAGAAAAGGGAGCCTTCTGGTCACACTCGACTACGGTCGCCAACTTTACTTACTTCAAGAGTTAAGGCATTGATTATCAATAATAATAATTATTATTATTATTTATTTTATTTATTTATTTATTTTTTAACTCCTTTGAGAGTTTTTCACACCAGCATTAGCTGATGGTCTTTCACTAGAGTCTGAGTGACAGCAAATTTCCTTAAGTCCCCCGGGCTCTTTTCAGTATTCTGGCCAATCTTAATAATGCTATAGTCTGGATGGTCTCTACTTGATCTCTTATTTCTTGTTCAACATGTATTTCTAGCATTTTATGGTATCTTCCTCTTCAACACGTGTTTCTAGCATTTTACACTATATTCAGGAAGCCAAATTTTTTACTTCCTGAAGACAGTGTAAAATGCTAGAAATACATTTTGAAGAGAAATAAATAACTTAAAAATAAATCCCCTTGTGGATCTATTCATTTCAAAGTATTTACTTTTGGACCAACAAAAACAATATATATATATATATATATATATATATATATATATATATATATATATGATTTTCTGTACCAGTGCCTCATTTTTGTTCAGGTTTCAGCAGTTTATAATAATTCATTTTCTTTGAATTGTACCAAACATATTCTGAAAACATTTTCCCTTATTGAATTCAGTTTAGATTGAAGGGTGTTCTGCATCTAACCATTATTTTCTTGATTTATTTTGGAAGAACTAGCATACAAAAAAAAGTTCACATCACATTCATAGAAGTAAGAGCATGTGTTTATTTTTAAGACACTTAGTGAAGGGGGAGTTTATAATAAATTGACTCTTCCCATGATTTATTGCCAGTTACCTTGTCCAAAAAACAATTTTTTTTTTGTTAAGTAAGAAATCAGACAAATGCTTAAACATAGACTTTTCTGAAAGGTTTAAGTGAACTTACTTTATTCTGATTACTATGAATAAGCTGTACTGGAAAAAAAGGTGGTTGATTGGTTGTGTTTTATAACATATCAAGCATTGTAGGTTATCTAATGCCAAATCTTCTTTATACATACATATTAAATTTATAGTATTCGGTTTGGTAGGGTTTTATGGCATATCAAACATTGTAGGTTATCTAATGCCAATTCCTATTTATATGTATATATTAAATATACATGATTTGGTTGGGTTGGGTTTTATGGCATATCAACCATTGTAGGTTATTTAATGCCAAATCCTCTTTATACATATATATATATTAGATATATAGGATTTGGTTTGGTTTAGGTTTATGGCATATCAACCGTTGTAGATTATTTAATGCCAAATCTTCTTTATACATATATATCAAGTAAATATCATTTGTAAAAAGTTTGTAGATGACATTTTTAAATAGCCTGAGCTCATTTTATTTGCACATTGTTTAATAGTTTCAACTATTTCTAATATGAATAATCCTATTTATCATTTGCTTGCACACAGTTAAATGGTTTCAAGTATTGCTATGTATCACTAACAATTCAATTAAACATCAGTCATTTGCTTACACTCAGTTAGATGATTGAATATTTCTATTTCATGTAATTCAGTTTAGCATAAGTCATTTGTTTGCACTCAGCTTAAATGTCAAAAAGTTCTATTTGACCCATAGATAAGGACCCTATCAGGTGCTACCACTCTGGGCCAGAGTGGACCTGGGAGCAATGATAATGAAGGGTTACTCTGTATTCCTCAAAGCTCCAACATTACTGGAGCTTCACCATCAGATTGTTTAGTGTCATATCAAGGATGCTCATTGAGGTGTAATATAATGGCCGAAGGATTTCGTTTTATGCCTTTGGGTTTAGTTAGGCTGAGAACCTTTCGGCTCAGTGCATGGGTTACTTAGGTGCAACATTAACGCAGGTGTTCATGCGCGCGCGGAACGGACGTGTCACTCAGAGATGTCACAATAGCCCAGATGGGAAACGGGGATACAGAGTGCGGGTGACGTCACGCACCAGAAGCACGTGGAGGATTTTGAAAAAGTCAGTGAGTTGAATCCTGCCTTGGGAGAAGACGGTTGACTTTCGCTTGCTCGCGGAGGCCGTGTGATGGGTGCGCATGAGATGGGGGGCAGATGAAAAAGCCAGAATAGAAAGAATATGTATCTCTCTCCGTATGTCGAAGAACCTTTAAATTTAAAGGTCATAAAAAGTTTCCTGAACTAAGAAGTTGTAAGTATTTTTTGTGTTTCGAGATTCCTATGTTCTATGTATATATATATTATGAACATTCTATGTACGTTTCACACATATCCGTATCTTGGTATGGTACAGAGGTAGTTTTACCCTCTCTGTAGAGATGCAATTGGTATGTTCTGCAGCTCCAGCCAAATGGTTCACAAAAATAAGTTGTCCTCTTATATATATTTATGTAAATTTATTTTTGCTAACACTATTGCAATACTGCAATAAAATTTAATTTATTTTTTTTATTGTAAAATGTTTTACTAGAAATAAGTCATTTGCATTTCACAATGCACTAGAATCCTTGGGAAAGGCATGCATCCAACTATTCTTCTTCCATATATGGATAAATAGTTGTGTAGACTGATCGCTTTAACCTTGGTATGGCAACTTGTCTAGGAGAATGAAAACTCTAAATTCAAACTTGTTAAATTCATTTTGAAAAATTGACTCTGTCACATCCTGCTCATGCTGAGAGATTGGAAAATACATATATTTATGCAATTTTAGTTGTTTGAATTTTTGAGATGAAGCGTGATGATTTTTATCATTCAGGTTTTTTGGACTATTGTCTTCATTTTTGTTATATTCACAACGTTTCAGCTGATATGTCCTCCAGCTTTCTTCAGGTGTTTGTTGAACTCTGGAGCCTATACGGAACTTCGAACCACATCCTTTATTTAATCAATGGGGGTCACTTTTTCTGATTCCATTAACTATAACCAGGTGTAAGTGCTAAGTATTCCTGTATTGTGACTCGCCTGCAGTCAGGATTTAAAATTTTTTTTTTTATCTAACCTTCTTGATTATTGGTTCGCATTTTGTATTCATCTCTATACTTGGTCTGCTCACCAGGTCATTGTAGCCCAACATATATGCTGATTCCTTAAGGTGTCTAATTCTCCAGTGTTCATCTCTATCAATTATTTTAACTTTATCCCATAAGGGCTGATGGTTTCCCTTTTCTTTCTATATATGGTCTGCCATACTTGACTTTTTAACTTCACCTCGTACTACTGCTTTTCAGTTGGAATATGATCTCAGGTAAAAAATCATATATAATAGTAATAACTATAGTGATTTGAGAACATTAGATTTATAAGTCCCAAAAATTCACTCTGAATTGTCCAGCAGGACACATAGCATAACGGTTATAGGCATTGTCTCCCTAAGCTTCTAAAGAGACAATCATTTGGAGGTTGCAAGTTCAATCCTGACTCCCGAGTTCGACAAACACCTGAAGAAGGCCGGAGGACATATTGGCCGAAACGTTGAGAATATAACAATAAAGATGAAGACAATTATCTGAAAACCCTGAACACTAAAAATTATGCATTTTTTTTTTTTTTTTTTTTTTTAAGTACTGTAAATGATATTCAATATCTGTTTTGATTGTAGAATGTTTCGCTAGGAATAATAAAATGCTGGTATATTTTGGTCTAGAAGAAAAATATCTATTGTAAAAAAAAAAAAAAAAAAAAAAAAAAAATTGTCTGGGATTTGCTTATTTATGGCTGATGCTATACAGTGTTTTTTTTTGTTTTGTTTTTTTTGTTATCAAGTTGCACTGGTAGCGTAGAGTTCCTGATTCTCTTTTACTGTCTCTCTCTATCATCCATTGCTCCTGGTAGGTTCTTCAGTGTCCGCAAAGAGTTGATCTACATAAGTTTTTATTAGTCAGCCAACACAGGTGCATGCATGTGTAGAAGTCCAAAGTATTGATATTATGCAATAAATTGAATTTGTTCTAAAAAAAGAAATACACTCATTTAAATTTTCTCACTTTATTCTCACATCAGTGGAATCAAAATCAAAATTCACTATATATATAAAATATTAAATTTCTATTTTGATTGCACTAATGATAAAAAGCTCAGATATATATATATATATATAAAGGGTGGCAAAACCATAGGTCATGTGGTTCTTTGCCATTCAATGGTTTGTAACATATCTAAAAAGTAAAGTTGCCTAGCTTTGTCGAGAGTGACCCAAAGGCTCCTTTTTCAGTAGCTACTACACCGAGGTGTAGGGGAGAGTCCTACTCTAAGGTGGCATCAAATACCATTTTTTTGAGTCTTTGGTATAACTTGACCTGGGATTGAACCCCGGTCTCCCGGACCATTGGCGAACACTCTACTCATTAGGGTAATGGCCCTAGTTCAATTTAAATCATTTTCATTCATTAATTTTTGCCCAAAAATATTTTGTAAATGGTGACTACTTTTTTTTTTTTTTTTTTTTTTTTTTTTTTTTGTTAGACATTTTTTATTTTAAGAAATTACCTTGTAGAATTGAAGAATTTTTAATGAAACCACTTTGGAAGAGACTGGTTTGAATAGTTGTGATAAAAAGTAACTAAAGTTAAGATGAAAGAAATACTTGCCAAAAATTAAGGATTAATAATAAAAACAAGATTTTATTTTTTTCCCAAATTGGAAGGACCCAGTTAGTTTGGTCACAGATCAAAATCGTCAATTCTTAATATTACAGATTTTTTCAAATTTATATATATTGTATCAATGCATCAGTATTAATAATATAATTAGATACTAGTAAAATCTGATATTTTAACATGTGTATATGAGTGTTCACCTATGGTCCGTGAGACCAGGATTCAATCACTGGTCAAGTCATATCAAGGACTCAAAAAATAGTACTAATTGCTTAACACTCAGCATTATAAGGTTCAGATCAAGGGTAAAGTGGAGCAATCCAGTGGAAGGAGTAGCACCCTCCCCTACATCTCGGTATAGTAGCTATTGAAAAGGGAGCCTTCAGGGCGCCCTTGACTAAGGTCGCCAACCTTACTTTTACTTATATATGTATATATAAATTTCCACCCACACAAAAAATACTCTTAGTAGATATGAACTTAATTATGTATATCAGCAATAAACAGAGCTGATGGTGAAGTGATGGACACACCCAGTTTTGAATACTGTCACAAATGTGCGCACACACGCACACACACTTACATATATATGAAATGACTGTTGTAATTAATTACTTCTGAATTTGGTTTTTGGCATTTGATGAATGTGAAGGCTGCATTGATGAGTTTTTTTTTTCTTTCTTCTTTATTCTTCTTTTTTTTTTTTTTTTTTTTTTTTTTTAGTAGTAATGGTGATAATAAAAGTCTAACATGAAAGTGTGTATGTTTTTTTTTTTTTTTTTTCTTTTTTTCTGCATCATTCAAAAGAATGAAAATGTGAAGAAAAAGAAAAATAGTCTGGCCACAATTTGGGATTTGTCCCAAATTTATAATCTGGTATTTGTTAGAAGGTCTGCCTGGGGGTAATGGTTAACAAGCTTGTCTTTTAAAACACTACTATTCATTGGGTGCCCTATACTTCTGGCCTTATGCCAAACTAAGCTAAGCCTACTAAAAGAAAGCATCTTGCATAGTGAAATGGTTAACAAGCTAGGCTAGCAAAACATTGTTAGTGAGTATGATTCTCATTGGGTGCCCTATACTTCTGGCCTTACACTAAACTAAGCTAAGCCTACTAAAAGAAAGCATCTTGCATAGTGAAATGGTTAACAAGCTAGGCTAGCAAAACATTGTTAGTGAGTATGATTCTCATTGGGTGCCCTATACTTCTGGCCTTATACTAAACTAAGCTAAGCCTACTAAAAAAAAAGCATCTTGCATAGTGAAATGGTTAACAAGCTAGGCTAGCAAAACATTGTTAGTGAGTATGATTCTCATTGGGTGCCCTATACTTCTGGCCTTATACTAAACTAAGCTAAGCCTACTAAAAAAAAAAGCATCTTGCATAGTGAAATGGTTAACAAGCTAGGCTAGCAAAACATTGTTAGTGAGTATGATTCTCATTGTGTGCCTTGTACCTCTGGCCTTATGCTAAACTAAGTTAAGCTTACTAAAAAAGCATATTGCATAGTGAAATGGTTAACAAGCTCGGCTAGAAAACCTTACTTAGTGAGTTTGATTTTCATTGAATCCTATATTTGTGACTTTCAAAGTTTCTCCTTTATTTTTTGTTGGGGGAGGGCAGGTAATTCCCATGGCATAGTGGCTAATGTGCTGGACTAAGGCATTGTTGTAATAATTTATACACAATTATATATTCGTCTAGTGTGTAGAGTGTTCGCCAAACTGGGAGACCTGGGTACTCTCTTTTCACAACAAAAGATGGCACTTCCAGATAAAAGTGAATTGAGGGAAAGATTCCAGTCAGATATATACAGTATTCGTCCAAATTATTTTGATATTTTTTAGCAAATAATTTTATTTTATTTTTTTTATTTATTTATTTATTTATTTTTTTTTTTCAGATTAATTCATTATTTAGTATCATAGTTCAGTTGAATTCATTACTTATCATTGTTCAGTTGAATTTTCTTATGACAGTCCAGTTGAATTCTTTACTCATTATGATAGTCCAGTTGAATTCTTTACTTATTGTCATAGTTTAGATGCATTCTTTACTTATCACAGTTCTTGAATGATGATATTAACTTAAAAGATTTAATAATGTAAATAAAGATTTTTATAATTAAACAATATAAACATTTTTTGAATTTGTTAAAATTTTCTTTTGAAAGTTACACTTGAAGGTTAATTGCAAACACAAACATTTGAAAAAAATTCAGTTAAGATTTCCGAGGTAATGTGATGCATTTAATTTAATCTTTAATTACTGTTAATTATTATCTTTAATTTCTCTTGCAAGCTCATAACAGTGTTATTTGTTTATGCCAGCATATTTTTCAGGACATGCCACTGGCTTACAGTGTATAGGAAAGTAGTGATCTGCTTCAAATAAAGTTTATAGATTAAAAGGGTTAAGTGGTTTAATTATGTACACCTTTTTGAATAATTTTTTTGTTCATCAAATTTTGGTTTGGTTTCTTTGTTTAATGGTATATCAACCTTTGTGGGTTATTTAATGCCAATGACGTCCTTGTAGGAGAACAGTAGTGGTACTATTTAACCCAGAGCTTGCGGGGGTGGAGAGAAAGGGGGGTATTTCAGCTCAGTTGGTGGAGGATGTAGAATATGCTGACTACATCGCTGTAGAGGTATAAGACCCCTCCATATATGGCACTAAACCATCTGATAGTAAGGCTTCAGTCTTGGAACTTTAAGGAATGTGGAGTATCTCTTTATTGTCATTACTCTAAGGTCCACTCTGACCCAATTGTAGTCACTGTTAGGGTCCCATCTAGGGATCAAATAAAACTGTTCAACCATTTAACTATGTGCAAACCAATGATTAATATTAAATTGAATTATTAGTATTAGATAGCAATACTTAAAACCATTGAACTGTGTGCAAACAAATGAGCTCTAGCTCATTTAAAAATTTTTATCTACAAACTCATGTATAAACAGGATTTGGCATTAAATAACCATCAAGGGTTGATATGCCATTAAACCAAAAAAAAAAAA
Source organism: Sepioteuthis lessoniana (assembly GCA_963585895.1). Lineage (NCBI taxonomy): Eukaryota > Metazoa > Mollusca > Cephalopoda > Myopsida > Loliginidae > Sepioteuthis > Sepioteuthis lessoniana. Next base: position 41,288 of record CAUZXS010003265.1, on the reverse strand, counting down.
AAAGCAACAAAGATATTAGTCCAAAAAATAACAGGGCGACTTGAGTTGGAACTCTCTTATATTGAGGCTTTCATTAAATATTTTTTATTTATTGCATGTTCTATTCCGTTCCATTTTATTTTATTTTTTTAAATCGGTTTAAACTTATCATAATTTTCCAGATACAAGGTAAATTTTATGGCCATAAATCAAACTCAAATAGATTTTTACCAAGTTTTAATATTAATTGCCTTGGAAATGAAAGATTTACATTTTTTATGGCTTTTTAAATATTACATGAAAAGTAACCACTTTTGAGAGTGTTAGGTTTCATTTGAAAAATGTTCTCAACTTCTTAAATTTTTATGAAAGTTACTGCTGTAACTTTAAATAACATAATTTACCCCCTTCTATATAGTATTTTACTGGCTCATTGGCATAATGGTAAGAGTGTTCGCCAATGGACTGGGAGACCAGGGTTCAACTCCAGGTTGAGTCATACCAAAGATGAAAAAAAGGTACCTGATGCCTCATTGCTTAACTCAGCATTATAAGGTATGGATCAAAGGTAAGTGGAGCAATTCCGGAAAAAGAGTAGTACTCTTCCCTACACCTTGGCGTAGTAGCCATTGAAAATGGAGCCTTTGGGTCGCTCTCAACTAAGATCGGTAAACTTATTTATATAGTATTGTTCATTGAGCCAGGTCCAGTGGGTAGAGTGTTTTACAATGGTCCGGGAGAACTGTGTTCAGTCCCAGGTCGCATCATACCAAAGACTTTAAAAATGGTACTTGATACCTCATTGCTTAACACTCAGCAATATAAGATACATATCAAGGGTAAAGTGGAGCAATCCAGGGAAAGGAATAGTGCCCTCGTCTACACCTCAGTGTAGTAGCTTTTGAAAAGGGAGCCTTCTGGTTACCCTCAACAATGGTTGTCAACTTTACAACAACTTTATGATTGTTCATTAATAAGTGCACCCCTAACAATTTTTTTTATAAAAAATAATTCTTTTCTAAACCTAAGATACCAGGATTTTATCATTTCTAGTGGAACATTATAAAATCAAAACAGATATTATTAGATATTATTTATTGAAAGTAAAGGATTGTAATCTGATAATATGTAGAAAAATTGATAACAAGGTAATCCAAGTGGAAGGAGAGATTTATTGAGAAGTCATCATTATAGCGTTTTGGTTCTACTGAACCATCATCAGGACCATGAGGGGGTGATATTAGCAATGTTAAGTCAACGGTGGATGTTTAAAAATCCAAAAACCTAGGGGAATATTTGTATAACAAGAAAGAGTTGAATGAGACAGCAATTTTCAAAGCTGCTGCTATATCATTGTTTAATTCCCTAAATACTCGTCCTGGTTTTTATAATATTTCTCTTTACTTGAGCAAATCCATTTTAAATAGCTACAATATATTCCATCTTTAGTTAATATTTTCCTCATATAACATAATTTTTATGCTTTCTGTTTTTGTTTTTCTTCCTTATAACTCGAAATCTTTCTCGTTAAACAAACGTAACATAAATTCTATACAATATTCCAAATAAGTCAAATGACGTAATTTAAAAAGACAAACACTGATTCACCAATTAAGCGGCCAACTTTTTTTGTTATACAAATTTTCCTCTAGGTTTTTGTTTTTTGCATTTTTAAACATCCATTGTTGACTTAACATTGCTAATATCACCCCTCATGGTCCTGATGATGGTTCAGTAGAACCAAAACGCTATAGTGTCGACTTCTCAGTAAATCTCTCCTTCCACTTGGATTTCCTTGTTATCAATTTTTCTACATATTATTTATTACAAATTCTATAGCATTGAAAACTCTGTAGCCAAAAATAAGATTGCAACATTTTTGTTTCCAAAAGTGCTGTATATTTCTATTTTGGGCTTCAGAATGTTAATGTTTATAGAAGAGTTTGGTAGTAAATATCCAATTTGTATTATGTTCACCTAGAAATATTAAAGTCTTGTTGTTTTTAAGAATCAACTTTTGATAAAAATTAAGAATGGAATTCTTTATTGCTACTACTGTATATGACATGTTGCAACCTATTGTGGCTATTATTTATTGCAGATAATTCAGTAGTAGGAGACTTAAAACAGACTATTTTGATAGTTCTAAAGAAATTTTTCTTTTCTATCATGTCAGAATGTTTCAAAGAAACCAGAAAGAAGGTGGCAAATATTCCATAACATTTTCAAAGTAAAAAAGAAAAAAAAAGTTTGTTGAATTCTGAAACCTTATAAAAAAAACAAACTTTGTTCAATTCTGAAGCCTTAATAAAAGCCCTGTTCAATTCTGAACCTTAAATAAAAGATTGCTCAATTCTGAAACCTTACAACCCCCCCCCCCAACTTTGTTCAATTCTGAAGCCTTAATAAAAGTCCTGTTCAATTCTGAACCTTAAATAAAACCCTGTTCAATTCTGAAACCTTACAAAAAAGAACTTTGTTCAATTCTGAAACCTTAAATAAAACCCTGCTCAATTCTGAAACCTTTAAAAAAAAAAAAGAACTTTGTTCAATTCTGAAACCTTAAATAAAACCCTGCTCAATTCTGAAACCTTTAAAAAAAAAGAACTTAGTTCAATTCTGAAACCTTAAATAAAACCCTGCTCAATTCTGAAACCTTTAAAAAAAAGAACTTAGTTCAATTCTGAAACCTTAAATAAAACCCTGCTCAATTCTGAAACTTTACAAAAAAAGAACTTTGTTTAATTCTGAAACCTTAGATAAAACCCTGCTCGATTCTGAAACCTTAAAAAAAAACCCTGTTCAATTCTGAAACCTTAACAAGAAACCCTGCTCAATTCTAAAACCTTAAAAACTTACTTTGTTGCACAATTTTTCAGCATCTGTCCTGATTTGGTTCATGTTGATGGATGCTATGTATTGCATTGTCAAACCAATTGCCACAGTCTTGTTGGTGATAGGAATTGCAATTTATTCCATAACCTGCAAAAAATGAAATAAAAATCAAGTAAATAATAAATCAAAATAATTAACAACATTTTTGAAGGTTGATCATTGGGTGGGGTGGTAAGACCATTTTTCACTGATATCGAACAATAAAAATATACTTAAAATGATAGGAGAGCTCTAATCACCTTTTTTTTTTTTTTTTTTTTTTTTTTAAAGATGAAATGATAAAATTATATATGTCAGAGATTAGCATTACTGGTGGTCAGGAATTGCACACAAAGAATTTTATTCTTTAAACTTTAGTGGGGGGGGGATGAACAGAATAAGTAAAAAAATAACAAGCAAAAATACTTAGCGTGTTGATATTTTTGAATGGGTTGTGTAATGTTAAGATCATCTTGCATTAGGACACTTGAAATAACAGATAAAAAGGGAAAAAAGTATTACAAAAACAAAGACGCAGTTCTGTGGGGTCTCAAATTTTTACTTTTTGTGAGACAAAATGACAAAAAAAACATCTGATAAACTCGAAGCAAAATAAGTGGAAATCAATTTGGTGGCGTGTTTATTTATTTGTTTGAGATTTCTTTCTCCATGAACTTTATTAGATAATAATTTGGAAAAAAAATTAGATTTTTTGAAATATATTGGGGAATGTTACAATTGTCTATGATGTTGTCCTGGCAATGTAATTAGGATCAACAATCATTTATGAAACATTAAAACATTTTTTTGAAAAAGTAAAAAAAAAACCCAAACATTTTGTTTCTCTTGTTTTAAAATTTGATGTATATAAATTTCCGTGTGTGTGTATTTAGGCAGCATTTTTTTCATTGAAGCATATTTGATTAAATATTATAGACATCCTTTGTCTACATATTTTTATTTCAATCCTTTCAAATCCCCAAATGTATGTTATGATATCTGACTGGAACTGGCAAATAAATTTTCTGTATTCCCGAGGACTTTCTGTCCCCTCTTGGGTCATCATTGGGGTGGGGGTATATTACAAAAGTACTATACAGTATTTTATTTATACTGGGGTGTGTATGTGTGTATATATATATGGTGACCACAAAAAGACTGTATGAAAACAAAAATAACTTTTACAAATACTTAGAACTTCTTTCTGGATGATTGCTGATTGATCCAGTTCTTTCAAACAGGGCAATAAAGTTCCAAACCATGTTATCGCTAGGAGATACTCTGACATTAAAATTCTGCCAGTATTTTCTCCAAGTCTGAATAATTGATCTTTCACTGGAATAGACAAACTCAGTGAGTTTTACTTATTGCTGGACATGATACTTAGCCATTTTAATCTCCAAGGGATGCGCTCTAACCTTCAAAATCAAGAAAATAAAAAAGATTGAAAACTCTTTAGTTTTTCAGTAGCCACTGTGGGTGTGTATGAATTTTTCATAGGTTAAACTACTTCTGAAATTTCTCTTTTGATATTGTGCTATATCTTCTAAGTTAAAGTCAAGCTAGCAAACGTAGTCAAGGGTGACCCAAAGGCTCCCTTTTCAATAGCTACAACACCGAGATGTAGAAGAGGGTGCTACTCCATTCCCTGGATTGTTCCTCTTTACCTTTGATCTGTACCTTATAATGCTGAGTGTTAAGCAAGGCAGCATCAAGTACCATTTTTTGAGTTTTTGGTATAACTTAACCTGAGATTGGACTCCGGTTTCCTGGACTATTGATGAACATTCTACTCATTAGATTTCAGTTGATATAATATCAAGTATTCTTATCTAATACGAATAATCTGCAAACCAATCTCTTTGACCTATAGATAATATTCTCATAGGTCAGAGTGGCTCTGAGAGTAATGGCAATGAATGAGTACTCTGCACTTCCTACAGCTCCAAAATTGAGGTATCACCAAAAGGATTTTAGTGTCATATGCAGCACACCCCATCTGCTGGGGATACAGTCAGCATATTCTAAGCTTCGCTAATAGGAATACTTAAAACCGTTCAATTGTGTTCAAATTATTTGTATTTGATTGGAATACTTGAAATCATATCACCATGTTTTTAGATTATTTGTGAAAGATAGAAATACTTGAAACCATATCACTGTGTGTTCAAATTATTTCTATTAGATAAAAATACTTGAAACCATATAACTATGTGCAATTTTTAAAACATTTAGTGAACGTTGAAAATATCATTGTGATTATAATCAAACATTTACAAATGAATCAACTTTCAACATTAACTGACCTATAAGGAGTTAATGTTGTTGAACAAATAAACCAAATAAAACCAGATAACACACTTGATTTTAGCCGTTTGTATTTCTGGATGTAAAGTGAGGGATCATTTTGGTATCACAACCAAGTTGTAAACTGATCCCCCATATTTTGACCATGTCAGATTCCACTCATTTTTATAATCAAGTATATTTTAAGACTTTATTTAGGATTTTTAAAAAATGGTTAAAATAGAGATGTTGAAAAAGAGAGTCAGTTATGATTATAATAATTCATTTAGAAATGAATCAAATTTTGACTTTGCATAACCCCTTAGAAGTTGATATGCCATTAAACAAATAACCCAAACCAACCAGACTATACACATTCAGGAGTGGATATGTCTTGGACTTTAGACAATACAGCTTTTTCTCTTTTTGAAATAAATAAATAGATAAATTTCCTTTTTTTTTGAAGAAGTTATATAAAATTTCTCAATAGTAAAACAAACATTCAACTTCTAAGTTGACAAACCACATTTCTTGCACATCACCCACACATCCCCCCTCCCCAGATGTCTGAGAAACAATGGGAACCAAGCGGTTGTAATGGTTTGCACCTGGTTTCCCACGTCTGGACGCTGTTCGCAGCAACATGCACCAAATGTTTCCAAATGTCATCAACAAGCGTGTAAATAAACAATAAAGAAATAAATGTTACCTTTCTAGAAAAGAGGAGGAGAAATGCAGGTCAATTAAGGAAATAAATAAATGCATAAATAAGCTTTGTGAATTATTATACACTGGGATGAATTAAGATTATTAATGTCTTCATCTTGGTTATTATGGTCACAATATTTCAGCCATTATACTCTCTGGCTTTCTTTAAGTGTCTCAGTCTCTAACCTTCTGAGAATTTCAAAACAAAACTTGGACACTAGTTTTAATTGCTTTCTGGGGGAATTAGATATTCATGAATGTTTTCAAACAAAAACTTCGGCACTTCCCCCTAAAATATTTGAAATATTCCTTCTGGTGAAAGGAGTTTTAGTTTTATCAAGATTGGCCCGTTAGTTTGGGACTCGTTAGATATCAAGGACACAAACCATATATATATAGAGAGAGAGAGAGAGAGAAATACCTTGCACCATATTTCTGTTTCATGATTGGGGGAATCAACATGAAACTGCTAGTTATTGGACATGAAAAGGTCAAAATTAAAATATTTTGGGTTTTATACCTGCTCTGTCATAATAGCATCAGGCTCTTTTTATTCACTGTTTAATACACATTTCTTGTATTTTGTATATAAATATATGTTTGTTTGTGTGTATATATGTATGTGTATGCTTGCTTATATATGTGTGTGTGTGTGTGTATATATATATATATATATATATATACACATACACACAGTCAATGACAAAATTATTTGTCCACCAATAAATATTGAATATATTGATCCATTTCTTAGAATTTAATACTTGTCTGATGCCAGACTTTTTATATGTTATGAAGTACAAGAAAAAGAAATTCAAAATCAATTTCGACAAGGATAGGTTAAATTTACTAAATATGAGAAGAAAAATAAACAAAAGAGAAAAAGACAAAATTATTCATACAATATGAATTTATTTAAACTTTCAATTCTTTCTATAGATTTTTAATAGGATTTAAGTCAGGACTCATTGAAAGCCGTGGCAGAACTGTAATCTCCTTTTTCTGAAGCCATGCAGTCACTGATTAAGACATATGTTTACGATCATAATTTTGCTTGAAAGTAAAATGCGAACCTAGATCAAGATTTCATGCTGATAGTTATAGATTTTCATCCAGAATTTTGATATAGTCTTCAGATTTCATTATTCCTCTTATTGTAATTAATTGTCCAGTCCCTCTTGAAAAGTATTGAACCGCCTCTATGTTTTAATGTTGGCACTATATTCTTTGGGAAGAAAGCTTCACCTTTCTTGTGTCAAATCATCATTATATCCAAAAAGCTCAGTTTTTGTTTCCTCACTCCATTGTACTTGTTACCAAAAGCAATTTTCTTTGTCCAAGAACATTTTGGTAAAATTAAACTGAGCAACAATATGATATAGTTTGGTTGGTTTGGTTTGTTGGGTTTTATGGCATATCAACCTTTGTAGGTTATTTAACGTCAAATCCATTTTTATGTAAATAATCTGTTCTATTTAAAACAATTCAGTTTAGTATAATTTTCAAAAACATTTCTATTTCAAACTATTCAAGCAGTCATATGTAACAATTCACTTTAGTGTAAATACAGTTTTAATGTCGAAAAACAGTTCTATTTCAAATAATTTAGTTAAGCATAAGCACACAGTTTAAATGTAAGTACGGTTTGATTGTGAAAAACATTTCTATTTCAAGCTATTCAGTTTACTCAAAGAATTCATTTTAGCATAAGTATGCTGTTAGTTCTATTTAACCCATAGATAGGGCCCTATCAGGTGCTACCACTCCAGGCCAGAGTGGACCTGGGGTACTCCACATTCCCCAAAGCTCCAGCATTGCTGGAACCTCACCATCAGATTGTTTAGTGTCATATATCAGGACACTCGTTGGGGGGGGGTCTTACCCCTCTGCAGAGAAGCAGTCAGTGTATTCTACAGCCCCAGCTGACTGGGCAAGATATAGTTTGGGAAGAGGAGTTAGTTGTGGTCACTTTCGATAGAACCCATTTCTATTTAAACAATATTGTATTGTGTGATTACTTATGCTGACACCGATCATATCCAAACTTTTGGCAATGTCTTTCAAAACAACTCCGAGGTTCTTATTAACCTTGTGATACAGTTTTCATGTAGTTCTCTGACAATTTGAGTTTTCTTTTATGCCCAGGCAAATTCTTTGTCATGCCAAACTGTTTAAACTTTTTTATGATGAACTGTACTGTAGCTGTAAGGAGAGTTAAACAGTTTGAAATAGTGCTGTAAGTATTTCCCAACTTGTAGAAGTTAATAATTCAGTCTCAAGTCAACGCTAAGCTATTTTGTCTTCAACATTGTGTTGTAAATTTAAGAATAACAATGATGACACCTTGCCCCACGTGATGGCATTTGCTAGAATTATCACATATATTCTACTGAATAAATAGTCTAAAAGGCTTTACCGATAAAATAATTATGTAAATTACTTATACTTACACAAATCAATCAATTTAAAACTATTTTTTATATTGTATGAATAATTTTATCTTCTATTTTACCTAATTTGCCTAACAAATTTGTTGTATTTAACCTATTGCTCTGAAAATTGAGTTTTATATTCCTTTTTTTTTGTGCTTATTGACATATCAAAAACCTTGCAATTATTAGATTCTGAGAAATGGATAAAAATGTTAAAAATTGATGAGTGTATGAATAATTTTGTTGTTGACTGTATATATCTATCTGTATGCATATATATATATATATATATATATATATATATGTGTGTGTGTGTGTGTGTAAAATCTTTTCTTTTTTTGTTGGTCCAAAGAGTGAAAAAAGTAAATATTTCAAATTGAATAGGTCCACTAAGATATTTGTATTTTTTTAAGAATAATTTATTTCATTCTTACATATGTGTATGTTTCCAGCTTGTTGCTTTCATCAGAGACCATTTAGTAATTTACAAGGTTTTTTGCTTGGATGTG
>CAUZXS010003265.1:15000-27500 GCA_963585895.1 Sepioteuthis lessoniana | reverse complement strand
GAGAAATTCTCTCTTATATCCGGGTTATACTGTACACGTATATCAAATATATATAATTTGTAAACACGTTTTGTTGATAACATTTTTAAATGAGCCCAAACTTATTCATTTGCACACAGTTAAATGGTTTCAGGTATTGCTATTTAACATCAGTAATTCTATTTATCAAGTATTCCTATGTAATATGATTAATTTGCACAGAGCTGTATTGTACCTCATAACAAATAATTATGGCTTTGGTGAGTTTCTTTGTTTAATAGCATGTCAATCTTTGTAGGTCATTTAATGCCAAACCCATTCTTGTTGAAGAACAGCAGTGATACGATTTAAACAATAGCTATGAGACTAATAATCCTTAGTAAATAATCAAACTATTCTCTTTGAGTCAGAGTGGACCTGGGAGTAATGATAATGAAGGAGTACATCACTGTCTTCAAAATCTCCAGGACTGGAGTCTTACTCTCAGAAGCAGCTTAGTGTCAGGATATTTTTGAGATTATAGACTCAGACATCAAGCTTAAGACAAAAAAAAAATTCCACTACCTAATTATATTACAAGTAATGCAGCACCATATGGGGTGAGGACAGGCTAAAAAATTCTTGGCCTAACCAAGAGAATTTCATCTTTTTTTCTTTTTTTTTTCTTTTTTTTTTTTTTTTCTTTGAAGACTTAAACTTTAGAAACACTGTGTATTGTTACTATCAAAAATATGCACCCTCTAATCTGCCCCTCTTCCTCAATTGTGGTCTTTGAGTAAGATATGGGCATACCTTGTCTGAGGGATCCTAACCCTATTGCAGAACCTTCTCCATTGCATAAATGAGGGTTAGTAGAGTTTGATGCCAATTTGACAGTAGGGAAGGGGTATCTACTGGATGTCACTGACTATTAAACTGACCATGTATGGCATGATTTACCTGGTGGGGGAGGGGATGAAGTTAAATAGAGCCTTAACCACCTCATAAGTGTTTGTGCATAATAACTGACTGTGTCGTACCCTATCCAAATCCAGATATTAAGTTTTAGTTCTACTCCTAAGAAAAAACCTCTCTAGAAGATACCTACTTCTAAAATCTAAGGAGGCGAAAATGAGAATTGTTCTGATGCTATCTTTTCCCATCACTTCTGCCTGCCATTGCTAAATTTTTCTGATTTAACAAAATTTGACTGTAAAGAATAAAGTTACAGTTATTTTTATTTTACTGATAGATTTCTTTAAAGATTTGACAGGATGTTTTTTTTTAGTCAGAAACCAAAGTTATAACATTTTTTTTTTAATTTCCTTATAACGTTATTAATCAGAAAATCAAAATCTAAAAGAAAAAAAATCATTTTTAAGTTTCAGGTCCTTGGAATTGCTGCGAGGGAGCGAAAAACATTAACCTCTCAACCATGTTTACCAACTTATAATTCTTTGCAAAAGCATATTTCACTGTTACAAGTAAAAAAAATACCACTTGTAGGCTGAGTTTTCAGCTTGTGATAATAAATGAAAAGTATCACATATAACGTACACCTGGGGAAAGACCAAAATGCTCACTGGTTGAAAGTTAATAAAACAAAAGTAAGAATGTTTAAGTCTGTATAATTCATTGAATAAAGGAAATAGGTTTATTTTCATTTTCATGTCTGTTCTTAACATTATTTTCATGATTAATTGTACAAAATTACCTGTACACCCACAGCATAATCATCTTTATAAAAATACTTAAGAAAATCTCTTCTATTCTTGCCTTCTTTTTGAATAAACACACACATACATATATATATATATATATATATATATATATATATGAGAAACATGGAAATAAATCTGATGGTATGTAAATATAAAATATAAGCAAAATCTTATTTGGATGTATTCATTTTATGGAATTTGCCAATGTTTCAGTTTATATAATCATCTTCAGGGCAGTGTAATTGACTGAAATGTAATATTGTTGGAAATCTCTAATTCTTACTCATTAGTTTGTACACATACACAGTCTTCTTAATCTGGGGACCTCTGGTGGTGTAATGGTTAGCAAGTTAGACTAGCAAACCTTCACAAATGAGCTCAATTCTCATTGGGTGCCCCATTCATAAGGCCTTGTGCCACATCTGAGCAAAGCACTCTTAAAAAATTACTACACACATACTTAGTCCTCTTTATCTGGGCACCTCTGGTGGTGTAATGGTTAGCAAGTTAGACTAGCAAACCTTCATGAGTGAGTTCACTTCTCATTGGGTGCCCCATTCATAAGGCCTTGTGCCACATCTGAGCAAATCGCTCTTAGAAAATTACTACACACATACTACGCCCTCTTTATCTGTCGCATGCATACATATCCATATACACTTTTCCGGAATAACTCTCTCTCTCTCTCTCTCTCCGCCCCCCACACACACATGTGAACTTTTGTATTCTTTCTCTCGAACATGCACACTTTTTCACTCTGTGTATCTCCTGTGCACATATTTGCATTCTCTTTCACACACTTTTGCATATATACACACACTCTCTCTCTCTCTCACACACACGCACACTTTTTTTATTCTCTCTCACACACACACACACACACACACACTCGTTTTTCACTCTCTCTCTCTCACATATACATTTGCACACACTCTCTCACACACGCACCTTTTTTTTTATTCTCTCTCACACATACGTTCACACACACAAACACTCTCTCTCTTTTTCTCTCTTTCACGCACACACACATTTTTTCACTCTCTCTTACACATATAAATTTGCATACACTCTCTCACACACACACTTTTTCACTCTTTCTCACATATACGTTTGTGCACACACACACACACACACACACACACACACACACTCTCTCACACATACTTTTGCATTGTTTCATATACATAAACTTTTGCATCCAATCTCTCTCTCTCTCTCTCTCTCTCTCCCCTACTCTTTAGTCTTTGAAAAAAAATCATATCTCTGAAAATCTATGACTCTTAGTCATTAACAACAACACTCATCCGCATTCAAACACTTTTAGAGATGTGTACGCATATATGCACATATATTTTTTGTATCCATATATTCATATTTAGCTATACATTGCATATTGACTAAACGCTGACAGACTCTTATTCATATTCTCACATAATCACACTTTAACGTCATGCATATATGTACACACTACATGATTTATAGTCATGCCACACAACACAAATCCGCATTGATACATCAAAATGTGGATGTGTGATTTATTTCAAAATATATCGGTCAATACAAGTGTCCTTCTCACCAGTAGCAGTATTTTTCCAACAGCCAAAACAAACCAACATCTGTAGACAACCACCACCATCATCACCATCATATCACTCCATCCTGACTTACCATGTTCCTCGCCTTATCAACCTTCCTTGCCTTATCAACCTTCCTCCTCCTCCCTCTCTACTCTTTGCTTCATCTTCATTATCTGCATATAGTCATTCATTCATATCCTCTCTCAATTATCTAAAAAAAAAAAAATTCTCCTACTGAATGTTCTTTAGTTTCATCGAGGCTACATGATCTTTCTGGGGCTTCCTAGAACCTGCTGACCTTAATCTAAACAAATTAACCCTTTTGCTGTTTTGTAATTAAACTTGCAGACCCTTCTATTCTGAGTATTTCCCACTTCCCTAATAGAATGGTTCCACTGCTGTCAGTGTAATGAAGGCAAAGCAAGAGGTGAAGATGAGCCTTTTTGATTAAAATAAATTTTAAAAAGAATGGTGGGTGTCTTCATATTAGGAAATGAATTCCAGACTTGTTTACTAATTGGATCCTTCGTTATTTAATGTCATCAGACCCACCTCTATTCTTTGAACTCTTTGATTCCCTGATAAGAGTTTGTCTATCTGCTCCACTTCACATTACTTTTCCCTTTTTAGATATTTTTTTTAAAGAAGAAACCCATTGTATTGTGACAGTGTTGTGTATCCTTGTTTATTTGTTTGGGTTTTTACGGCATATCAACCTTTGTAGGTTATTTAATGCCAAATCCATTTTTATACAAATAAACAGTTCTATTTCCAACAATTTAGTTTAGTATAAATATAGTTTTTGTTTACACACAGTTAAATGTCAAAACAGTTCTATATTAAACAATTCAGTTTTGCGTGAGTACAGTTTCAATGTCAAAAACAGTTCCATTTCAAACAATTCAGTTTAGGACATGTACGCAGTTTAATTGTCAAAAACATTTCTATTTCAAGCTATTCAGTTTTGTCAAACAGTTCTATTTCAAACAATTCACTTTAGTATAAGTAAAGTTTATGTCCACACACAGTTAAATGTGAAAACAGTTCTATTTCAAACAATTCAGTTTAGTGTAAGTACAGTTTTAATGTCAAAAACAGTTCCATTTCTATTTTAAACAATTCAGCTTAGCATAAATATGCAGTTTAAATGCAAAAACTGTCCATCTCAACCAACACAGTTGAGTTCTATTTGACCCATAGATAGGACCTTATCAGGTGCTACCACTCCGGGCCAGAGTGGACCTGGCAGCGATGGCAATGAAGGGGTACTTCACATTCCCCAAAACTCCAGCATTACTTGAACCTCACCATCAGATTGTTTTGTATCATATCCATGACACTCATTGGGTGAGGGGTCTTACCCCTCTATATAGAAGCAGTCAGTGTATTCTACATCCCCAGCCGACTGGGCAATGTGTATCCTTGTCACTAAAATGTTGTGTATCCTCATGGCCAAAATGTTGTGACTGAGTTTATCAATAATAACATTGAATCTAGAGAAGGTTAACAAATAAGTTTATTAGTTTTTATTAAAGGGAATATAACGATAGAATCAAACGTGCCATTGTTTAACAGCAGTTATGAATTACTGAAAGTGAGACTTTGTTACAGTGGAATTGGTATTAACCTCATTTTGTCTGTAGTTATGTATTTCATTGGATGAGTCCAACTTTCCTGTAGAGGAAAATATCATCCCTTACAATAGATTGATAAGTAAAGTCCTATGATAGTTTTAGATGCATTATGTGACAGTTATGATCTTAAGAAATGGACATAGTGATGAGAGTTCAAATCCTGGACATTTCACTTTGTGCTAATGCTCTTGGGAAAGGCATGAATCCATCTGTTCTTCTTCCCCCCCAACTATGCATAAATAGGGCAGACTGTATTATTTAGCTTTGATAAGACAACCAGTCTAGGAGAAGGAAAACTCAGAATTAAAACCCGCCTTGCATCATTTAAAGATTGACTATGTGTCTATTGTACTCCCTACATAATGGACTTGCCCTCCTCCATAAATACATGTCAATGAGAGCGTCAGATGGAGTGCACCAATCAGCGTGACACAATCATGTGTGATACCATTTGCGTAGTGGACGGATAGTCACTACCACACTGGACTCTCAGCTTTCTATCAACTAACTACTGTTTAACTAGGTTCATTTGTATCTTGTTTCTGTTACTTGAATGTATATGTTTTTTTATCAAACCTTTTGTGTTCCTCGTGTCTTTCTTTGATTAGCATCACAAGTGTCACATTCTGCCTGTGATAGAGAGACAGGATAAACACATGCTTTGGGCAACACGGTTGCATTGTATTTGGATTAGTATCTATAAACATTTCAACTGGTGTATTCTCTGCCCTTAATTGGTAATCTTTTGGTATGTATTTACCCAACCCTTCCACTATGTGCAGGATGTGACACAAGGTCAATTTTTTTTCAAAGTGGAGTACAGCTGGTTTGAGTTCAGAGTTTTCCCTTCTTCTAAACTGGTTGTGCTAACAAAGTTAAAGAGTACAGTCTGACCTACTATTTTTCCTCATAGCTGGGAGAGGAACAAATGGATTCATACTTTTCCTAAGGGCATTAACACTAAGTAAAATGCAATCAACCTCATCCGTGGTTTGAACTCTGATTGCTGATTCTGTTTTCTGTAATAATAACCCCTCTCTATGTAACGGATATGTGAAACATACATAGAATGTTCATAACATATATACATAGAACATAGGAATCCTGAAACCCGAAAAACACGTAACAACTTCTTAGTTCAGGTACGAAATCTTTTATTACCTTTGAGTTAAAGGTTTCGACATAAGGAAGAGAGATGCACAATCTTTCTATGATGACTTTTAGCATCTGCCCCCCCCCCATCTCGTGCGGCGCCTGTAGCGCGCAAACTCGTCTGGCCTTTGCGAGCCCCGAAAATTGACCCTTCTCGTTCGGTGTCTAGTTCTCAACTCCTGACTTTTTCAAATCTCCCAAAATCCTCTGCGCGCGCTTCCGGTGCATGACATCATTCACATCCCCGAGGGATTTTTATTTTGAAATCTGTGAATGACAAACCCTCCCCCTGCGCATGCACGTCAACACCTGTGCTCAAGTTTGCACCTAACTAACCCATGTGCTGAGCCGAAAGGTTCTCAGCCTAACTAAAACAAAATCCCTCGACCATTATATTACAACTAAGCACATCTAATGTTCTGGTAATTTTAAATTCAAGTGACTTTTCTAAGACAAATTAATTTGGAAGAATTATCTCATACAAAATATCCACTAAGCATGGATAGTGGAATGAAAGCAAGCTATCCTGTAGACTAAATAAAAGTTTTAAAACAAGTGGAAAGTTACCAACTAAATGAAGACAGCTGCAGACTACAATAGCCAAAATATTTTAATATAGAATAACTGTGTTTTGCTTTTTGGTTTTTGGTTTTTCTGGTATCCTCTTATGATTTTCCTCACTTTCTGCATTTTGAGTCTTTTGCAGCTTACCTCTTTCTGTTAGCTGTTAGTATATTCATGTATCTTTCTTGGAGATGATTACTTTTTTTCTTTTTTCTTTTTTTTTTTTTTTACTTGAAGCCTTATTTCAGTTTCTTCTTGAGATTCATTCTGTTCTTTTGAGTCAATACTAATATCTCCGTTTAAACCTTGCTGTAGTTTCTTCTTTTGTTTAAGGCAGCATTTCTTCTTCTCCTCCTTCCCATGTCACTTGACTTGTTCTGTCATTAACTTTCATCTTCTTTTTGCTGTTCAAAGATGGACAGTTTCACTGGATCTGTTCTCTCTTCTTCTGTGGATTTGAATAAAAGTTTAAAAACTCTCAGAAGGTTACCAACTACAAGAAAAACATAAAGAAATCTGCCAACTACAATAGTCAAAATATTCCGATGGTAATTACAACCAAGATAAGCATATTAGTCCAAATACCTCAGTTTATAATAATATTTCCTCATTTCAGGCTGGGTCCCTGGCATATCAAGATCAATGATAGCTTTGGGGCTAAATTCCCCCCCCCAGCTCCATTCAGGCCATCGTTGAGTGGGCGAGGGATCACTGACAAGCATAGCACTAGACTTTCAGATCTGGTTGAAGCTATCACCAGCAAGGTCATTTGGCATATGTGCCTGGAGATTTAGCAAAGGCTAGCATAGTTCACATTGCACCTAGGGAGCTATGACCAGTATAGTCCAGCAAGGCACGAGTTTCAGCTTGTGCCTGATCTCCCCCTCTTTTATATCCCCATGTTAAAAAAGACCTTGTGTCAAATCCTGCCTAGTATGAGGCATGGATAAGTCACTCATTTCAGAAACTTAGACAAAAATTAGCATTATCATATTTACTAACCCCTCAGCTCAGGCAGGATATGACACAAGGTCATTTTTTAAGCGGAGTTTAACAGGTTTGAATTCAGAGGTTTCCTTCTCCTAGACTAGTTGCCTCACCAAGGCTGAAGAACCCAGTCTGCCCTACTATTTACCCATAGCTTGAGGGAGAATAATTGGATTTATACCTTTCCCAAGGGTATTAGTGCTATGTGAAATGCTATCAGTCTCATCCAGGATTTGAACTCGTGTCGCCGTGTCCATTTCCTATGACAATAACCATTACACCACGGGCACCTCAAATAAAAAATTAACATTATAGTATTGCAGTTTCAAAATATTTTTTCTCAACATGGAAATTTTATTTATAAGTGGCAAAGAAAAGGAAATGTTTGTTAATATTCATATAGTTTGAGTGTGAAAATTATCTATTATAGCTGCTTCTTTGAATCTTCTTTGGTAAGCGAGTTTGTACTCCAGTTGCGCTATTACGTTCACTTTCGGGCAAAGATACGAACCCCCTTATCCTCCCAGCTATGGATTAAATTGTACCACTACTGTTCTTCTAGGAGAATGGCTTTGGCATTAAATAATCTACAAAGGTTGATATGCCATTAAACAAAGAAACCAACCCAAACCGAATCTTCTTAGGATATTTCTCATTTCCTCTATCAATAAGAGCATCTTGCAACTAACCTCCTTCTGTTGTACCAGGAGCATCTGATGTTTGTGCTCTTATTTAAGGAAAGGAAAGTGCTGAATTGTAAAACCTTTAGTCTTAGAAATGTTTGTAACTTGGATTTTAACGACATGTCAACCTGTCTAGGATTACTTTATGCCAAGAGGTAAGGGAATTGCAGTCATATTTACATTTTTTGAGTACTTGTTTCTTTTTTTTTTTCACCTGGTCCTGTCAAATATGATTAATTTTTAGACAGATCTATTTGATGAAAGATTGTTGAGGAAAGGGAAGGCCAGGTAAAGTATTGCATATTGACCTTTGACAGAGCTGTCATATTCCAGCTGTATAAACAGGAAGACAACAATACATGGATGTAAACAGATCATGTGGGTTGACAACTGGAAATGTGTAAGCATTGTGAAATCATTTATGTGGATACCCACAATAGGTAGTCAGTCTTGCAGTCATCAGTCTCAGATACACGGCCTGGCAATCAAGAGGTCTGGAGAGCACTAGCGAGTGCCCAGAGGGAGGCAGTGATTGGCTTGAAGAAGTGCTAAGTGGGGCCCTGACTATGGAAGCACAGCATGGTTAATAAGTTAAGGGTCAATATGTGTCTCCATCTCCCTGTCTCTCTCACAGTTACAGTCAACTTCAGACTCTTTCGAGAAATAAAGAAGTGTTTAGTTTCTTTCTTCATCATTTATCATGCTATATAACAAAAAGGATTTAGACAGGAAGCAGCAACAAGCAGTAAGACATAATTCAAACTTTTCAGAGTAGACAACAGAGAAATATAGATGAAATAGAAAAAATGTCCATCTTTGAACAGTTTAAAGATTATGACAGTTAAAGATTGAACCAGTGAATGCCTGACATGATTCGGCAGAAGAAAAAGCTGCTGCAAGATAACGAGAAACTATAGAAGCTATAACAAGGCTTGAAAGAAGATGTACTTTGCAGAATACTTTTTGTCGCAGGAAATGGAATCAGCAACCAACATTCAAACCTCGGATGAAGCAGTAGGTGGTTTTTTTTTTTTTTTCTTTTTTCGTGCTAATGCACTTGGGGAGGATGTGAATCCATCTCTTCTTCCCCCAGCTATGGGTAAATGATAGGGCAGGCTGGGTTCTTCAGCCTTGGTTTGTCAAGCAGTCTAAAAGAAGAAAAACTCTGAATTCAAACCAGCTTTAAGTAAGTAAAGTTGGCGACCTTAGTCGAGGGTGACCAAAAGCTCCCTTTTCAATAGCTTGCTACACCGAGGTGTGTGTGTGTGGGGGGGCACTACTCTATTCCCTGGATTGCTCCACTTTACCCTTGATCCTCACCTTATAATGCTGAGTGTTAAGCAAGGTAGCATCAAGTACCATTTTTTGAGTCTTTGGTATGACTCAACCTGGGATTGAACCCAGGTCTCCCAAACCATTGGCAAACACTCTACTCTTGTTTTTTGTTTTTCTTAAACCAAATTTATTGTCTCATTCATGTGGGTCTGTGGATATTGTTTGTTAGTTTTTCAACGTCATTCAGTTTTCATCTTGGCTTCAATCAGATAGTAAATTCAATTCTAACGTGGCAGAAGGTAGGGGCGTCCCTATGACACAGTGGCTGACATGCTGGGCTGCGACATCATCATAAGTGAGCTCAAACTCCAGTTGTGTTATATCGACTTTTGGACAAATACTCTCAGGAAAGGTATGAACTCTTTTATCCTGCCTGTGGTGTAAGTCAGCAATATAAGATACGTATCAAGGGTAAAGTGGAGCAATACAGGGAAAGGAGCAGCGCTCTCCCCTACACCTCAGTGTAAAAGCTATTGAAAAGGGAGCCTTCTGGTCGCCCTTGGCTACAGTCACTAACTTTACTTTACTTATCATATTTACCAACCCCTCCACTTGGAGGTCAATTTTTAAGCAGAGTTTAAACAGGCTTGAATTCAGAGTTTTCCTTCTCCTAGTCTAGTTGCCTCACCAAGGCTGAAGAACCCAATCTGTTTTACTATTTACCCATAGCTGGAGTGAGAATAATTGGATTCATACCTTTCCCAAGGGTATTAGTGCTATGTGTAATGCAATCAGTCTAGTCCAGGATTTGAAGTCTTTGCCCCACTTTACCCTTGATATGTATCTTATATTGCTGAATGTTAAGCAAGGAGGTATCAAGTACTATTTGTAAAGTCTTCCAAACACTTTAACTACTATATAAATAAAGTAAAGTTCACCTTGGAAGACAAAGGAACCAAAGACTCAAAAAAATGGTACTTGATACCTTCTCGTTTTACACTCAGCATTATAAAGTATGTATCAAGGATAAAGTGGAGTAATCCAAGGAAAGGAGTAATGCCTTCCCCTATACCTTGCTGTAATAGCTATAGAAAAGGGAGCTTTCAGTTCGCCCTCAACTATGGTTGCCAACTTTATTTAATTTGCATTACAGGACTAATTATTTGAGAAAACTTTATGCTGCAGTAAAATCAAAATAAGTTGAAAGTACATAAAAATTGTACAATAAAAGTATATATATATATGATTGAACATAAAAGACATTTTTTGTCTACATATTTTTTTGTTAATCCTTTCGAATTGCCATATTGATCTTATGATATTCAACAGGAATTGGTTGATAAACTCTTCATAATTCGTTATTTCCCAAGTACTTTCTACCCAACTTTGGGCCATCATCAGGAGAGGATGTATTACAAAAGTGATGTAACTTTTGTATGTTCATTACTACTTTATAAGAATGAGTGTTTGTACTGTTGTATTGTGTAGCATTTTACTTTTCGAATTTGTTTTTATAAATAGCGTCAGTAGCTAAAGACATTTAAGTACATTAGCACTGGTTTCAAAATTAATTCTATTAAGTTTGGGTTGTATGTTCCTAATATGTAGCAACTCGAGAATCTGTAGTTTTTGCTTGTTATTTTATTGTTCTAATATTGTTGTGTTTTCAGTAAGAATTTTCCGTAATTCTGCTGTTGGGCATGAATGTTTTTTAAATGCTGTGCTATGAAACTGGTATCAGAAAGTCGCATTATAAGTCTTCTCAAAAGGGTAGTTGAGGTTAGACTGACATATGTATTGTTGTTTTCAGAGAGACAATCTCCTAAAGGACATTTAAACTGATATATAACGTTGGTTTTTTGCAAAACTCCAATCGAGGGAGAGGAATTATTTTTAATGACTAAGTTGGCAGTTTTAGATTTATTATAGTATATAATAAGTTTTATTTTTTTATTAGGATCAGTGGGGAGTATATTTCTTTGAATCAATGTTTTTAATATTTTTTTATCTGATTTATAATTGTAGTGCATTTGGTTGTGTGTGTGTATGTGTATATATATATATATATATATATATATATATATATATATATTTTTTTTTTTTTTTACATATATACATATATACATATATATGATGTCATTAGAAAAAAACTCAAACCTGGTTAAATTGTCATTATAAATTTATTTCGGTGAAGAATATCATTATACTCTTTGTCTCTTCAGATGGCCATCTGAATAGACGAAGCGTATAATGATATTCTTTGCCAAAATAAATTTATAATAACAATTTAACCAGGTTTGGGTTTTCTTCTAATTACACTGCATATGCTCTGTATGTGAGTTTTATTATATAAACCTGGAAAGGGAATATATAACAATAGCCATACACTGAGCACTCCCATAGATTTATATGAAATTTCTCATATATTCTATATGCCAATAATCCACACCATTGTTTTCGGATGCTGACTGGATATTACTGAAATATATATATATATATATATATATAGTTAGGATAGTATAGACATAGTCAATGGTAATATTAACTTCGTCTATGCTATTCTAACTTAAATATATGTCCTTCATCATTGATATTGAGCTCTCTTTATTTATAAATATAGCAAACTATATTCATAATATTCATTATTTTATATACGCAGTTTTACTTGTAAATCTTTCATATATATAAGTGTATATGTCACTCTTATGTTTATGCCTATGTATAGTTATGATTGTATGTTAAGATAAGCAGGTATATATATATATATATTATAACAGTGTTGGTTGTCACTAAATCACTTTGTGGGTTTGCGGCGAACCAAGTGCAATATAATATGGTGAGTGCTCAATATCTAGGATAGAACTATTATATAATGATAATAAATAAATATATTAGATATATATATCTAATTCATGGAATTTAGACTGCGACTCCTGCCTGAAGATTGTT
>CAUZXS010003265.1:7500-10000 GCA_963585895.1 Sepioteuthis lessoniana | reverse complement strand
GAAAGCCAACCATCAGCATTTTCCTTTTCATAGACTGGTTGTCAAACGAAGGCAACGGAACTTTATCTACCCTACTATTTACTTAGAGCTGGAATGAAAGCAAATGGATTCAAGACTTTCAAGGGCATTTGCGCAAAGTGAAACACAAACTACCACATCCAGGATTTGATTGGTTTGGTTTGGTTTCTTTGTTTAATGGCATATCAACCTTTCTAGGTTATTTAATGCCAAAGCTATCTTTCTAGAAGAATAGTAGTGGTACTATTTAACCCATAGCTGGGAGGATAAGGAGGTTCATACCTTTCCCAAGGGTATTTGCCCGAAAGTGAACGTAATAGTGCAACTGGAGTTTGAACTCGTTTACTACGATTCCGCAGTCCATCACTTTAACCATTACACCACGAGGACACCCCCAGGATTTGAACTTTGGTTGCCAATTTCATTTCCTATGAAAATAACTGTTATGTTAAGGGCACCTTTCAACAGCTGACATAATCATAAAAACCAAGAATCCTGGTTCAGATAAATTCAATATATAACTTAGCTTATGCAATCTTACTCATGCTATGTACACACTAGTGAGGTTCCTTATCTATTATTTGGACCTGATCCCAAACATGGCAATATACTTACTACTTTATCTTTCAAAATATCTTCAGCTATAATAATTATTGCATTAGATAGTGTCTCTTTGATGATTTTAGGGCCCAGTTGTTGGAGGTGCAAGATAGCAAAAGTGTTATGTAATGGAATTAGAAATCCAAGTTTAAATTTTAAGATGAGACTGCTGACATTCACTTCAAACTAAACACTTTTAGAAAAGCATGAATTCACTTCTCTCTGCAGTTTTTCTGCTTGCTACATCTCTTAAGAAAAAAAATCTCCTTACTGGGTCACTACAAATTTGGATGAATAAGCCTTTGAGCAAACCATTTCCCCATAACTATCTTGCTTATGCAATAAGCAGCAAAAAAGTGTTATTCCTCAAAAGCTGATAATGATAAAATGAAAAAGGGTACACACCCTGTTGGTGGGGCTTAGGATAAGCTGTATCCCCACAGGGGTACTCCAACCAAAAAAAGTACTAAGGATCTGGCAAGTGTGGAGTTCTCCAGAATGTCCTGTTGGTGAGGGGCTTACAATACACTGAATGTATCCTTTGCAGAGGGGGAAGATCTCCTCCCTCCCCAAAAAAAACTGTCCTTTGTATGCAGAGGTGCAAGACCTTCTCCCTAAAATAAAAAAAGAAGGAAAAAAAGTGTTCTTTGTATGACACTCAAATGCATCTGATGGTGAGGCTCCAGTTCTAGATATCTGGGGAGTGTGTGGTACCCTTTCATTGCCATTACTCACAGGTCTATGCTGATCTGTAGTGGTAGTACCTGTTAGGATCTCATCTATGGGTCAAATAGATCTGTTTTAAAAATTATTTGTGCGTGATAGGACTGAGTGCAAACAAAAAAAAACATCTTAAGAAACAACTGTACTATAAATGTAAATATGAATGTGATTCCTAACTTCTAGGCATCAATTAACTCTAGACAGGTTGACATGCTGTTAAAATCAATCAACCAAAAAGGATGAAGATATTAGTCTGAATAATTCATTTTCATCCCTAGTAGCCATGAAAAACAAAAGTTTGAGAATTGACTTGATTGAGTGTTTTTGTTTTATGCTGTCACTGCCTTAAAAGTAAAGTAAAGTTAGCGACTATAGTCGAGGGTGACCCGAAGGCTCCCTTTTCGATAGCTACTACACCAAGGTGTAGGGGAGGGCGCTACTCCATTCCCTGGATTGCTCCACTTTACCCTTGAACCGTACCTTATAATGCTGAGTGTTAAGCAAGGTGGTATCAAGTTCCATTTTTAAAGTCTTTGGTATGACTCGACCTGGAATTGAACCCAGGTCTCCTGGGCCATTGGCGAACACTCTAACCGCTGGGCCAATGTCCCGGTTTGTCACTGCCTTAGCCTGTGTATATACACTCTTTTTATTTATATTTGAGTTTATCAGTAACAAGACTATGGTCATAATTTTTTGTTGTGTTCTCATCTCATGTTATATTCTTTATTGGTCTGGTCAAGAAGACCAAGATGATGTCAGTGTTGGTGTCAGACATTTTGGTCCCTACTCTGACTCTGTAAGTCAGTTTCTCTTTCTTTTTCTTTTTCCCTTCTTCCTGGTTGTGTCATCCAGGATTTTTGGAGAATAAAACAGGGATGGACTAGTTTTATCTAAGGTTCATTAGCCAGTAGTCCCTACAATGACAACACTTTGACTAAAAGTGGTAGAATCCAGTTTATTGCTTGATGTCTGAAGCTCCCCACTAGAGGAGTGATGATAGCACTGGAAAAATTTTTTTGTCAGCACCCCCCCCTTCTTATTTCCATTTTTAATCTGCCCCATCCTCTCTATTGCTCCAATTTTCTGCTCTTTGAACTAACATATTGACAGCTAATTAAGCTAATGAGAAAGGAGGAGGAAATGAAATGGTAGCAGA